>CAUYPO010008429.1:0-19637 GCA_963574435.1 Cheirogaleus major
CACCCTGGAAAGGGGCTCCCTGCTCACAGCCACCGGCATCCTCAAAGAAGCCAGACGTGTAAGAACCTGCTCTGCCTGTGCTTCTCTCGGAGGCGGGGCGAGGACAGCTGGAGTGTGACAGCCTGGAGCCGGGCCCAGCGGCCAGCGCACCGCACGGAGGGGAGGTTGGTTTCATTCACCATTCCTAGCCTTCCCCCGGTCGGGGCACCGGGCTGTGGAGGCAGGAGTCTGATGCTTTTCAATTTCACGCCAGGTATCGGTAGCCAGTCGTTGGCTGGCCTTATCTCCTCGGCCTCCTGCCCAGGTGGGTGCCCGCTGAGCTCAGCCTCCCTGCAAAGCCAGAGAAAGGCCGCTCCGGGGATAAGACTTGCAGGCAGAGGGGGCCTCGGAGAACTGACATCTGCCGGGCAGGCAGGGAGGCCAGGCCCTGAGTCCCGCAGTAAGAGGTGGGGGCCTCCGGACTAAGAATCACCAAGTACACTGAGACCCTCAGGACAGAGGGCCAAGGCTGAAAATCAGAGTCACAGATGAATCATTATTCTTAGAGCTAGATGATCCTTAGGGATTGGTTCATCCTCTATCCCACTCTTCCCCATTTTCCATATGAGGAAACTGAGGCTCTGGCGAAGTGAAATAACTTGTCCAGGGTCACATGGAGCTTACAGGGCTGCAATCCAACCCCAGGTGGGGTGCCCAGGTCCTGGCTGTCACTCACCAAGCCGTGCCACCTCTCTGTCCCCAGGTACACTACGTGGACGCTCCAGAGATGGGCTTCACACCCTGAGATATCCCTACTCATCACGCATCTTCCTCCTGCATGTGCCCAGGACACTGCCTCTGAGAGCCTCGGTTTCCCTGTCTGGAAAATGGGGAGAGGAAGAGCAGCAGGTACAAAAGTCCCTTTTAGGTCTACAACATAGGTCAGCTGATGATGATGGTCTATGGGCCACACCTGGCCTCCTGCCTCTTTGTGTTCAAACCGCCAGCTAAGAATGGCTGTTACTCTTTTAAGTGTTTGAAAAAAAAATCAAAAGAAGAATAATATTTTGTGACACATAAAAATTATATAAAATTCAAATTTCAGCATTAATAAAGTTGTCCTGGATCATAGTCACCCTCATTTGTTTATACGTCGTCTGCGGCTGCTTTTGTGCAACGAGAAAAGTTGAGTGGTTGCAACAGAGACCATCTGGTCTGCAAAGCCTCGGATATTTTCTCTCGCCCTTTGCAGAACATGTTTGCTAACCTCTGGTGTAAAAGGCTGAGCGGGGAAACCCAAGGAGGGAGCAGGGTGAAGAAACTCCTGCCGGAAGCTCTCTGTTCACATGTGCATAAGCGGCTCCCATGAAAATGACGTGTGATGCCACATGCACACTCCCCAGTGCCCCCCAACGTCTCGAGTGAAGAGGTTTCCTGCAGCTCTGGGACCCGCCTCCCACCTGCCCTCCAGCCTAGAGCTGGGGCCCCAGACCTGCCTCCCCAGAGTTTCCGCTCCTACCAACTTCCTGCGGCTCATGTATCCACAGGCTCCCTGCCCGACTGGCCAAGGCTCGAGTGTGTTGTCAGTAAGCGGGTGGCCGTGTGGCTGGTGAGGGGGCCGGAGGAGAGGAATCAGAGCGGGTAATTGCTGTGTGAAAATGACAGCACAGCCATTTATCCACCCCAAACTGGGCCCCCGAATACCAAGAGGCAGCCAGCGGCTAGGAATCAATACCGCCCCAGAGGAGGGATTATTAGGGAAAGAAGGGGGTTTGAAAGATCCATAAGAGCCTGATGACTGTCTATTTCCAAGGGGGCCACCAGCTGCATGAGAATTGTGTGCTCGGGAACAGGGCTCAGGCAGCCTGGGCGACAGAAGCCTGGGCTGGCGGCAGATCTGGGGCCCTGTCCTTACCCACCTCCTGACCACCAGCAGCATGAGGTGGGGGCCTGCTTGAGAGGAACCTGGGGTTCCAAGAGCCTGGCCTTGGGGTGGAAATTGTGGGAAACGTGTGGGAGACCCATCCATTCCAAGTGTGCATCTGGCCCAGGGACAGCAAGCAGAAGACCTTGCTCTAGTCCCAGCACCTGCCCCATCAGTTGTGTCCTGCTGGACAAGCCCTTCCCACCAGAGGCTGGGATGGGCAGTCACCTGGGAACATGGGATTAGCCCAGAGCTGGGCTGCTGGGAGTGTGTGGGCTGCGGCCCTGCTTAGCACGACTGAGAGGGGTGGGCAGAGACACTCCTTCTTGAAAGGGACCTCCCCTGCCCCACCTGAGGGCCTCCCTGTCCTTTCTTTGGCCTCTGAAAGGGCAGGGAAGGGGTGAAATGGGGGTAACCCTTGCCCCCTTATCTCTTGGAGGAATAGAAGGGATCTTCTTGGGGTAGTAGAGACCATGTCACGTCATCACCAGCAGCACATGTGTGTGGTTTGTGCAAGTGGCAACAGAGCGGTCCCCACTCCTCTGTCAATCCTCAAGGCCAGCAGCTATAAGCCTGGGGAGGATGAGGGGGACAGGCCAGTCTGTGATCACGGTCTAGACCCGGCCCGCACAGGCGCTGCCCGCAGGGTCTGCAGACAGCACCATGCACCCAGTAACCCAGTCAAGCTGAAACCGCCCAACGAGATGGGGGAGGCAGAGGAAAATGAGCTGCTTTCTGGTCCAGGGTCTGCGCTGATGAAGGGGCGGGTTCCCCAGGGCAGACGGACCCAGAAGGGCTGTGGACTACGGTCTGTAAGCGAGCCTCGGCCCCCTCCCATTCCCACTCAGCCCCACTCCACCATCCAGGAGGAAGCCCCACCACCTGGCCACGTAACACCTGAGATGGGCTGGGGCTCCACATCCTTAATGAGCAGAAAGTCCTGGAAAGGTGCCCCCCACCCCAACCCTAGGGACTTCCTATTGAAAGAAAGGTCCATGGCTCCCCATCAGGACCCAGGCAGCAAAGAAAGTGTTCTAAAGCCAACCTGCTCCCCGCCAGCCGCTGCGCCAGCAGGGACACCTGCTTTCCACCGCTGTGTAATGGGACTAAGGCAAACACGGCCTGTCCTCAAGGGGAGGGGAGAGGGAAGACGGGTGGGACGAGCAAGAGAGGGAGAGAGAGAAAAAACAGAGAGACAGAGAGATGGAGAGACAGGAAGAGGCAAAAGGTGTCAGAGACAGGGATAAATGACAGGAGGGCGAGAGAGAAAGGAGGAGAGGGTCCAGGAGAGGCACAGGCGAAGGGAGAGGGTGAGAGGGAAGAGGGAGATGGGGGAGGGGAGGGGAGGGGAGAGGGAAGGCAGGAGGGTGAGGGGAGTGAATATGCAGAGTTCTCCAAGTAGGAGAGAGGCCGGTGCACTCGTGCAGCCTCGGGAGACAGCAGGAACAAATTGGGTTTTGAAATAGGAGATAAAAGGAGCTGTTATATCTCCAGTTTTGCATCATTTAGTTCATCAGGCTTGACATGTGTCTAACAAACAAAGCCACAAGCAGGAAAAGAAAGGGGAGAGAGAGAGAGAGAGAGAGAGAGAGAGAGAGAGAGAGACACACACACACACACACACACACACACACACACACACACACACAGAGGAAGGGAGGGAGGGAGCTTGGGGGAGTGGCCCTGCCCTGGCTCTGCACACTGAGCACCCCTGCTGGAAGTAACCAGGAGCCAGGGAGCATCAGGCGACAGGTGGGCGGGGTCAGGACAGGTGTGAGAGGTGTCAGTCCTGGGCTGGGCTGCACCGTACACCAGGGTGCTCACTCTGGGTTCCTGGCTGGAGTGCCTAGGGAAGGGCTCAGGGGCTGAGGGAAGGACGGGTCCAGGGGTCTGCTCTCTGGAGGGCGCTGCCACCCGCTTCCCCACCAGCTGGGAAGAGAGAACTAAGCAGGGACAGGTGAGGGGAGAGCTTGTGTCCGGAGGGGGCAGTGCACTCAAATGCCATAGGTCACTAGGAGGCAGGCGGAACTGTTTTCCCTGGGCCAAAATCAAGGGAGGGGAGCATTTACAGAGCCCAGGGCCTTTGCTCTGATTCCCAGATGTGTGACCCTTCACCAACCACAAATGCAGCAAGTCACCGGTCACCACCTGCAGCCTCAGTTTCCCCCTGAGTTCCGTAGCGATCAGAACTCCTGCCCTGGCAACCTCACAAGTTCTGGGCGAGGATTTAGCAGAACAGGGCAGGCAAAAGCACTCGGTATACTGTCAGAACCCAAATGTGCTCATTTAAAGAAACGAAAGTACAAACGGCTGTGATTGATTGCTAACTTCCGGGAGTTCATCGCGTGCTGTATCCGCCGAGAAGGCAGTTCTTGTAGCTGCCTGTCACTCGCCAGAGGACGTTTGCCTCCGCACCAGACAGTCCTGATGCACTCCTTGTATTCTGTTTTGCTAAAATCAGATTAATCTGAAGAACAGAGAAAAATATGTTGGACATGACAGGAGAGTGGGAAGAGAAATGGTTTTTTTGGGGCGGGGTGGGCCAATGGCTCCAACAATCATGGGCCCTAGAACAAGTCACGTCTCTTGTCTGGGCCTCAGTTTCCTCAAATGTCAAGTGAGGCTAGATAGGCTGGAGGGGTCTTTCTAATTCTGCCAGCTGAGGCTCCGGAATCCTGGGAGGCTTATGGTGGTTGCACTACACCAGGACACAGCCAGGCACCCGGCTGGCATATGTGCCCTCATTGCGAGTGTTCAGGGGACCTGGTGGCAAGTTATTAACACATGCTGGAGGGCATGAGAAGGTCTCAGCTTCGGGTTAACCCTTGGTGTATTTGAGAATGAGCTCATTTATCATTTTCTTAGCTTCCCTTTCCTGAGCAACATGACCAGTGGAGACCACAGGGGGGTGTGGGGCAGGAGGAATGTGGACTCGTTTACCTTTCTCCCCGCCTTGCTGTATAACCTTGGCCCTGCCTTTGGATCTCAGTTACTCCCATCTATAAAATGGACCCAGTGCTATGAACCACGCTGGCTGCTGGCTCCTACTCAAGAGGGCTTGGGGAGAAACTGCCGAGAGATTTATCGGGCACCTGCTTCGTGCGAGGCCTCCTACGTGAAGGAAGGTTTGAGTCCCAGCTCTGCCTTACAGAGTGCACGTGAGCACCTGAGTTTTTCTTGGCCCCACTCTCTTCATTTGTGAAATAAGATAATGATAACACTGTCATCTCAAAAGGGTCGTGAGAAAATGAAATGATGTTTGAAATTAGCCGACACAGCGCGGGCCCGCGATGGGGGCTCCTTAGATGGTCACTGATGCTGCCAATCCGGGGCCCAGAATGAGGCCGAGTACGCGGCTGAGCCTCCCTCACAGCACCTTTTTGGGGCAGACGTAGGGACAGTCAGGCCGCGCAGACTAAGCACACACGTGGTTCATTCACTCCTGGGCTCCTCGATACCCGCAAAGTGAGAAGGGATGGGATGTGGAAATTACCTTGACAACACTCAGTTTTTAAGGAAATATAAAGAGCCACTTGGCAGAGGCAAAGCTATTACTGGCTGAATTGTCCTCAACATCAGTGATACTGCAGAAAAATCCCTTATATTAAAGTGTTTTCTAGCATTTTGACATTTTTTTGGGGGGTGACATTCTGCTAGCTAATGAAAATGCAAATGGGATGGCTCCCCCTCCCCACCGCGTCGTCCGTCAGACCCCTGATGGATCATGTCCCGGGCTCTCCGCTGTGTTTATTACTACTAATGAATTTCTCGTTATGATTTGGCTCTGAAACGCAACCGATGGATCTGGGAGAAATCCCATTATTTCCACACATTATTCAATTAGAGAATCAAACTGCTCTTCTGCTGGGGGGGCCAGGGGCTACCAGTCCCAAAGGGTGGGGACTTGCCCCTGCTTCCACCTCCAGGCCCTCGCTGTGGACCCAGAGGAAGTTGGAGGGACGGGACAAAGTCTGACGGTCCTGCAGTAGCTCTGTCCAGCGCATGGTGTCAAAGGCCACTCAGAGCAGCCTTGCAAACAAATATCCTAACAGTCCCGACTCTCAGTTTTACAGGCCAGTCTGTCCTCGAGGGTTGCAGAGGCCTCCCATGGCACGGGGAGCACAGTGAGGCGCTCACGTGGTCTCCTGGCCCCCCAGTCACCCCATTGTGCCCTGATGGGTCCCTTCCCCCACCTGTACCACACAGGTTCCCAGACTTCGCCTTATCGTCACACTCTCTCCTTCCCCGTCATGACACACCCCAGCTTACCCCACTGACCCTGTCTGGGTCTGGATGGGACAGAAGGACTCCAGATTGATGGGTTTCCACTATCCACTGAACTCTGCCCCACCTGAAAGTGAGCTCCAGCCCAGCCCCATTCCAAACCCAACCTGCAACCCAAATCCCAGCAGCCTGCCCACTCACGACCTGTTTTCATGATAGTCTTCCTCCCACCCACTCTCCTTGTGTCATGCCACTGCTCCAAACCTTTAGTGGCTCACTATTTCCATTGCATTAAAAGCAAACCCTCTGCCTGCCTTCCAAAGCCCTCCACAGCCCGTTCCTTCCACGGAGGCCTCTCTGTCCCCACTCTGCCCCCCGCCCCACACTCCCAGCCTGCACTCGAGTAACCCTCCCCGTGTTTCCCTGTCCCCATGGTGTCCTGCTCAGTTCTGTGTTGGGTTCTCCTTCCCATGACAGGAGTGTGGGCTCCCAGAGGGCAGGGGCCACGCAAAGGCAGGGAGTGAGCCTTCTGCCCGCCCTCTGGCCCCCAGCCAGTACAGAGCCCAGGCAGCCAGCCCCTTGGCCCAGAGATTGAGGACTTCAGCCAAGAATGCATGTGTGTCCTTTCCTCGGTGGTTTCCCCAACTGTCTGTCTTGGGCTGACATTGTCTGTTTGATGCTGGACACTTTCCAGTGTCCAAACCCAACGCCACATGGAGAGAGCCGCCTATTCAGCATGTCTGGGTGAGAACCAAGTGGAGATGTGATGCCACTTGCCGGGCTTCAATGCTTATGTGCCCAGGGCACACAGCGGAGCGTGGGCTCTGGCTGTGCCTTGGCAGGTCCCTCCCTTGGGGCTCACATCAGCTAGCCAGCCCAGGGCAGATGCCACTGGGCTTGGGGAACACTCAAACCCTGCTGCCAGGCAGGACACAGGCCAAGTCCTGCCCCACAGAGCTCTGCATAGTAAAAGCCCATTACATCTGTCCATCAGTGAAGCTGTCTTCCTGCTTCTTAAGATCCCCTGAATGGCCTCAACATGAGGCAGTTCCCTTGAGCTACTGGGCTATGGAGTAAAGCCCTTATGGTGTTGCAAAGCCCCGTACATCTGTAAGGCAGACTCCTGGGGTCTGTGGCTCTGAAGACCCCCCTGCCACCTAGAACAAGCCCAGGAAGGACAAGGGGCAGCCTGGGCCCTGAGTGAGGGGATCGGAGCTCACCCTTCTGCCAGCAGAAAGTGGTGATCTGATCAGGAATGCAAGTGGGCACGCAGGAAGACGTGGCCATAATTCATGCAGCATCTTTGGGCTTCACCAGAGGTTACAAGCACCATCTCCCCACCCCCACCCAGGCCGCCCTTCCTTCAGGCCTACTGCTGTCTTTCTCCTGCTCCATAAACCCCAGCTCCAAGCCATAAAAAGTGCAATGAGCAGTCTGGATGGAGGAGATCGGGCATGGAGCAGGCAGCCGGCCATACTTCCCTCAAGAGCCTCGGAGGACACAGGCCCGTGGCAGAGCAAGCTCGGCCCCAAGGGGCGCTCTCCCGGCTGCCTGCATGGGGAGGGGCAGATGGGGGGGCCTCGGGCACCAGGCCGGGGACCACTGGCTTTCTCAGCTGGAAGGACCTCTTCCCCCAGCCTGTCCAAGCTAGGAGGGCCTCTAGGACCCTGGAGTTTGGAACAAGAGTGAGTGCTGATAGATCCTCAGCCTCACTCCTCCGTCCCAAGCAATCCTTCTGGCCTGTGGCAGTGTCCGTAACTGCCCTACCTTCGGTGTCCAGCACGAGGACAAGTGTCACTCTCAGCATAGAGCCACCAGACAGTGGCAGTCAGGGCTGGGGGAGAACCTAAGATGTCAGCAGGGTCTAACACCCAGGTAAGTGGCTCTGACCATCGCATGAGTTCAAATGTTGGTTCTGGCGATAGGGGGAGGTGGTGGCAGAACTGGGGTGCACATGGAGACGGGCCCGCCGTCAGGCTGGCAGGGCTCCCCTAAATTTTAGGAATAAAAGGTAATTCATGCAAGTGCCAGGCTCTGAGAGTTCTAAACAAAATCATTTCATTTCGTATCAGCCAACGGAAGGCTGACCTGGGTCAGGGCACCAGCGATAGCGGGGCTGCCCCAGCACGGGAAGCTCTTTCCGGCAGCGACGGCGCTTTCCTGCTCCTGGGGCGGCCGGTCCTCCCAGAGGCAAGGTGGCAGGAAAAGTGAAAAATCAGGACAGGTGCCCCTTGGTCGATGTGAGGGGGCCTGTTGCATGGGCTCGTTTATGAGCCAGCCTGACCCAGATTCGGCCCGAGATGATGGACGCTCACCCCCAAAGCGCGTGGATCTGGGGTGGGCTGGAAAAGTGCTGGCTACTTGCAAGGAACAGAGGGATCTGGGGACAATCAGGCATTGGTGGGGATGCGACTGGGTGTCTCGGAGTGAAGGGACGCAGCAGCGCCTCGAGGGACAGCCTGACACACTTACGGAAGGCATCAGGAAACACTGGGCTGTTTATCATAAAATCAGTAAAGAAAATAGAATGGTTAAAATTCAGACCCTGGCCGGGAATGTGGAGGGGACAGTGGGAGCGTCAAAGGAGATGCTTTCCGAAACCTCTGGAAAAAGTAATGCAGGGAAACGGGAAGTGGGACAAGATGGCTTTTCTAAAACAGGGAGTTATAGGTTTCGACAGCTGGTGATGGTGTGGGGTGAAGGCAGAGGATATCTATTTGCACACCGTATTCTGCCACCCCAGCCATCCTCCCTGCAGCCCACAGAGACCCTTCCCAGAAGCACAGCTACGACTGCATTCTCCCTGGCTCCACAAGCCCTCCAACCTTTCCAGCCCTAAGAGGAGAAAGTGCAAACCACCACCTTGGGAATGCAGGGTCCTTTATCACGGGGTTCTCATCAATCTCAGTTTCTAACTTAGGTTGCCCAGCTAAGAGCCTTCCAGCCTCTGCAGCCCCCGCCGGTGTTTGTGTGTGTGTGTCCAGCCAGCCTTGGCTCACTATCATGTGGGTTTCTCCTCTTCTCCCTCATTAGACTAGAGGCTCCTGGAGGGCAGGGCTGTGCTTCGTTTGTGTCTTCCAAATCCCAGGAGCCAAGAACTATCTGTTGACTTTATTACCCATAAAATTAAAGGCTAAATACAGCATGGCAGGGCCTAACCCTAGAGGTGGACAGGGAAGTGTCAGTATCCTCACTGCGCAGGCAAGGAAGCCAAAGACTAGATTGTAAGTGACATTCAGAGTCACCTGACTGGTGGCAGGGACAAGACAAGAATCGGAGGGGTCTCCTGGTTCCGGAGCAGACCGTGCTGCTTCTCTGCTCACTCACCGCGAGCCGTCTGGGAGGCAGGTGGGACCAGTAACCCACGGTCTATGAAGATGTGGATCCCACCCAGGAGATGCCAGAATACAGGGACAGTGTCACACTCCGCAGTGCCAGATATAGTGCTGGGCACATACAAGTAAAAATACTTGCTAGGCTCAAACTTAACCCTACTAATTGGAAAGCCCTAGTCCTTAGTGCAAAGGAAGCCCAGAGTTGGAGACTCAAAAAGCTAGGTTGCCTGAGTCTCCCCCCAGCCCCCTAGCTGCAAGTGGACTTCAGAGAGGGCCTCCCGGCAGGGCTACACCAGGGGGACCTGCCTGGCTGTGGCCCCAGCCTCTGGCAGGCTGGGGGTTAACCTACCTCAAGTGCCATGGGCTCCCCACCACTCCTGTCCTGACACTCAGTCCTCCTGAAGAAGGGCCTGCCATTACCCTGATTGGACTCTCCGAGATAATGGCGGGGCGCAGCGCCCAGCTGCTCTTGTTGCAGGCGCTCTCTCCCTCAGACACAGCCGAGGGGCTGGCAGGAGAACAGCTTCGGTGAGAGGCAGATGGGGCTGTAATGAACTGGAGACATGTGACAGCTACAGAGGAACAAGTTCATCAATTAGAGCCTTCTTGCCCGAGGGCTTCTGGGAAAGGCCGTGGTGGGGGAAGGAGAGGGCCGACTGGCCTCCTTCCAGAGGTCCTGACGCCTCAAGCTGACTCAGTTCCCCAAGTCTCAGGCCCCCAGGAGAAGTCCCTGCCCCTCCTTCCCAGCTCCCAAGCAGCTTCTTCTGCCTTTTGCTGTGGGGTCTCTCGGAGGGACTCCTCATTTCTGGGAGCGGATGGCTTATAGTTTCCCTGGGGGCGAAGGGTCTTCTGAACAAGAGTGAGAGACATTCAGTCCAGCCCCAAATTCTTTAACTCCTTAGAAAACCAAATTGGTGAGCAGAATGTAAAATTAACACTGCTGCTCCCCTCTGAGCACTCCCCTCTGAGTGGCTCTGAACTGCACACTCAGAGGCTACTGATGAGGAAAATCTTGGTCCAGAGGGGCTGGCCCTGGGGTACCACGCTGATGCTGAATCAGGTAAGTACAGGAGTCAAACATGTCGGCACTTCCTGCCTACACAGGAAGTGCCAGCTGTGGGTGTTGTCCGTGGCTAGGAGGACCAGGGAAGCCATGGCCTACGGAGGCTCCCTCGTCCTCAGCCCCTGCCTCAGCAAGGGCAGGGACAGGCACACTCTGGTGAGGTGAGTACGGTCACTACTCGAGCAGGCAAACACTGTAGGTGACTCAGACGAATCTCAATTTCATCTGTTTTAAATAAGGGGCGAATGGGCATCTTAGAAGTGAAGAAGTACAGTATTTTTGGAGGTGTGCTAGTGCCAATGGGGTCTGGGAACAACAACAAAGGGGTTCAAATTCGTGAACAAGGAATGCTGGACTATGACCTCGGGGGTGGAGGGACACTGATTGTCTCCCTGGCAAAAAGCTAGCCATGAAGCCCGAGGGTCCGCAGCTGCGGGATGCTGGGGAAGACAGGATTGCTCTGTACAAGCCCTTAGAAGCCAGTCGCAAGCGGGCCAGAGGTTCACGCACTAGTGCTAACGGCCCAAGGAGTGAGCTGAACCCCACGGCAGCCTCCCATGGTCACACTGTCATACACTGACCCCAAGCCCAGCCAGCAAACCTGGACCAACAGGGGTGCCAAAGGCAGGGAAACCTATACCAGCTGGACATAGGAAGACTTTTCTTATAATGCAGAGAGGCCTGAATTCGTCCTGGATAAATCCCAGAGAGCCAAGAGCCCCATGTCACAGCAAGGTATACACACAGAGGCGCTGTATTTGTCGTGCATATGCTGGGGGCTGCCAGCCAGCTGCTGACCCTGGGCAGTCACCGCAGGTTCTGGGCCTCTACTTCCTCACCTGCATGATGAGAGGAGAGAATGCACCTTTCTCCAAAGTGGTCGAAGAATGAAATGAGGCCTGGCAAGTGCTGAGCACAGTTCCTGGCCCCTGGGACATGTTCAGTGGCGGGTAACCATGCGTATTAGTTTGTTCATCGATGGGACAGAGCTGGGAGAACGAGCAACCTGACTCCTCCCTCTTCTGATGGTCACGGGGGGTGCCGGCCAGCCCTGGTCGGAGGCATGAGAGGTGAGAGACTAGGAATGGCGGGGACTTGGGAAAGAGTGGGAAAGACATGATGGCTCCATTTACCTGCGAGTCCTCCAGAGACCCAGCCTCGCACACCTGCCCGCTGACGACATGCCAACCAGGCAAGAGGAATGACAACGCAATCGCTGCAGCCCCTGGCAGAGCAACACTGAGTGGAAAGGGGGCACTCGGGCGGGGTGTGCATGTGAGAAGCGGCTTGGCAGCCTGCAGAGCCCGTCCACCTGTCCTGCGGCTGTGGCTCTGGCTACCGAGGGGCCCCACCCAGCCTGAGGGCACCAGCAGGGTGAGCGGAAGGCCTGGGCTCAGCTGGGCGCAGGTTGGCAGAGCCACGAGGGTTGGGCCCGTCTCTCCCTGCCAGGCCTGGCACACGGGCCCAGAGCCCCCAAGGAGCACTTGTTATATGCCAGCGGAGTCCTGTGCAAGGAGAGCCTGGCTGGTGGAGATAAGCCGCGGCATCCCAGCACAAGCCCGGGCTCCCAGGAGCTGCTGGAGCACATATTAATGGGACCCATTCAGCTCGGCCTGCATGGCAATTAATAACCGGCCAGGCAGAGAGGCTGAGTTTGGCGTGCACGTGTGTGCGCATGTGTTGGAGGGGGGGCAGGCTGGTGTTGGGATGGGTCAGTTTATCCTTCCTTAAGGAGGCCTCCTCCTTGCGGCAGGCCTGGTCCCACTGCAGGCTGGACGAGAGGGGCCTGTCCTGGCCTAATCCCTCCAGCTGAGCTCTGTGGGCAAGGAGGGGGCAGGAGGAAGGAAGGAGTCCGTTCCTTGGGCTTTCAGAGCTCGGGCAGCCCTGAGCCTACTCTCTCTACCCAGGTGGGGCTGGGGGTGACTAAGGGAGAAACTGAGTCTTACAGTATGAGCGTGATACACTCAAAGCTCCCTTCTCCTGGGACTTCCATATTCGGCCAGATGTAGTGAGACTGGACAGGTGTGTGATGGAGGGAAGAAGCATGCGTGTCTGGTGCTTTTGTGCAAAATTAGAAAAAGACACCCTTCAGGGTGGACCCTGCCCTCTGAGTACGTAGCTTGGTGAGCAAATGGCCCTTCTTGGAGGAGAAACTCATGCTCCTTTCTCCAGGCAATGTCATCCAGTTCCAAGATGCACAGCTTCAAGAGCAGCACTGAGGCAGCATTCTCCTTCTTGCTCAGTGCACTACCTGCGCAACCTCAGAGGGAGGCCCTGCTCCAGAACTGGCTATTGTCACTCTCGGTGGCTCCCTCACAGTTGGGCCCTGCATTGAACCTTTGGGTCACTCTTGCTTGGCCCATGGCCCCTGATTACGTCCTAGAACCTTAATCCTCAAAGTGAGGTGGGAGGACCAGCAGCGCTGGCATTATCTGGGAGCCTGGCAGAAATACAGAGTCTCAGGCTCCCACCAGAGGTGGAATAGAAGATGGGGAGAGAGAGACTCAATGTAAAGAGACCCTTCTATGGAACAGGGCAAGAGATGTGTCCTATTAAAAGACGAAACTGTCAGGAGAGGGTGGGGGACACAGGCAAGAGCTTGTTCTGTTGGTCTCAGTCAAGTGCCGGGTCCCCCTGCCCAAAGACCTGCCACTGGAGACCCTCCCCCACGCAGCACGTTGGGGTCTGTGGCTCTCTGCTCCAGGTGTTCGGAGGCCCGCGGTAGCCCAGAGTTCCAGGGGGGCATGCTGCAGGGAGGCCCCCGGGGTGGGGACAGTTCTGGGGTGGGCTCCATTCCTTGCCAATAGGTCCCCATCTCTCGACGGATCTTTCATCAGGATTCCCAGGCTGGCGCGGAGGCCCGGGCACCTCAATCACTCCTATCGCGCCGGTCGCAGGAAGAGAATAGCTTTCAGCTCAATTACCCTTCACATTCCAATATCATAACGCTCCGATGAGGCTTTTTAACCAAAAACAAAAAAGCGTGTCTGCCGCAGGCCGGCTGCAAGGCCAGCCGTGCAGAAGGGACGGGCCTGCCCGCCTGATGGTCCCTACCCGGCCCTCCAGGTGTGACTATGGGAAGGGACCTGTCCTAAGGCACCAGCCAGGTCAAGAGGGCACTGAGGTCCTGGGCCTCAGTTTACCAACATATGCCCTGCCTCCACTCACCAACTGTTGGGATGTGACTGACTGTGAACTTCCTTGGGGAGAGAACACCGAGACCTAAGTCCCAAGGGGCTCCATGAAGGGACGTATCCCAGGGTGGTCTTCCTTGTCACAACATCAGCCCTGCCTTCTCCTCCTGGGGACAGGAGTGCCATCCAGACCCCTCTTAGTGCCATGGCACCATGGCATTATTCAGCCGGTCATGACCTGGGGAGCTGGGCTGTGGGTTACACGTTATGTACCCATTGGCTCTTCTGTTTCTGGTAACGATCCAGACTAGCCAGGAAACTAGCCAGAGCCAAAGTTATTAACCTCACTGCACAGATGGGTAAACTGAGGCCCAGAGAGACGAGAGGCCCCAAAACATATGGGAGGATCCCAGTCCAGCCATGGGGGGGCTGGGAGGTGAGGTCTGCTCCAGTTCAAAAAGTTCAAGTAGCAACAAGCCCATCTCTACTCTCCTGCACTTGAAGTGATATGCAGGGGTCCCCCCAGCCCCCTCTCAACTATGGAGCACTTACTATGTTGCCAGGTAAGTCCTGTTCCTAAGCGCTTCACATGCATTGCAGCAGCTTCATAAGGTAGGTTTTGTGACTGTCCCCATTTTACAGATGAGAAAAACTGAGGCTCAGAGAGGCTAAATCACTTGCCCAGGGACAGAATCCATACCCAGGCCTAACTCCTGGTGCCCTGGTCTTGCTTCTCTGCTACCTTCAAGGCGAAAGACCTCTAAACCACTCCAGATAGGGGGGAAATTATTCCCACCTGAACACTGTTCTCATGGAGTAAACAAAACCAAGTGTTCATGCCATGAACCATGCATGCTCTGTGAATTCTGAGAGCACACACATTCCACGCACACCCACTCCACATCACCACTCGGAGGGCTACACACGGTGCCCGGAAAAGGAGGCTGGGCTGCTTTCTTCCAATCAGCTGTGATTTGTCTGCCTGGCCAGCTCGGTGCTAATGGCCTTGATGGCAGCGTCCCCTCCCTGTGTCCTCCTGGCCTCCTGCTGGTTGTGGCCGATTTGCTCATGATTTAGCACTCGGGGGCACTGACCCGTGAGGGAGACACCCGGGACAGAAGGAGGCAGGGCGGACGCGGCGGCGGCTGCGGTGTGTGCATGCGTGCGTGCACTGTGCAGGGGCGGGAGGTCCTCTCTCCAGGAACAAGGTGCCCGGCCTGGCTCTCTAGGACTGGGGAAGTGTCTGGCATCCCCACCCCACCCTGTCCTATGCTGGCCCAAGGCCCTGGGGCGTGCTGGAAAGAGGAGGTGAGGGGAGGGCTCAGGAGGGTGGCAGGGGGCCACAGCCCAGGACCCCTGCCCTGGGAGCCCAGCTCCACCCTCGCAGAGCTCTGCTGGCTGCTGGGCTCCATGGGAACCTGACCCATGAGACACAGATGCCTCCACGGCCCAGCCCTCGACCCACGGCAACAGAGACACAGTGCAGGAAGGGGCACAGGGAGTGACCGACAGGACCCACATTCCATATCTGCTCTGTGACAGGGACAACTGACTTAACGCCTCTGAGCCTGAAGGTCCCCATGTTAAAAAGGGGGATGATCCCAAAACCTAGTCACAGACGGGTTATAACAAACACAGGAGTGACGGCACGTGCAGCCTTCATTACCGTGAGTGCTTTCCTGATGCCCGGTACCCCCGGACTTTAGGGGTTCAAGGAAATCATAAGACACAGACCCCATCTCGCACCAGTTTGTGAATCCTGGAACTCAGGACAGGGAGGCCCCGGTGTCAGACAAGTGGTACAAACAGAAGCTGGAACAGGAGGTTGGAGGAGGGAACGGTCACTCTGAGTCCCGTGCCAGGCCCCCTCAGGCCCCTGTGCCCCACCCCTTCCCGCTTGATATCCCTGAACCCCCTAGGCAGCCTTTTCCATCTTTTGGGGTCTGTACGCACCCCAGAAATAAAGAAGCAGGCAGGGAGCCCAGGGACAGGGAGCCCCTCTGCCGGCCTCAGACCCAAGCCAGTCCTGGACCAGACGAAGCAGGGAGCCTGGCCTGCGCCAGGCCCGGGCGGCACGGGGACGGGACAGAGCAGGAACGGCCACTTTGCCACAGCATCCCTCATCTAGAGCCCATCTGTGCAGTCCTGCTGTCTGGAGGAGGATGTGCTTGATATCGACACACGCCCTGGGAGGGCAGGGGCTTGGGAGCCAGGATGGCGCGGGGCGGGGACACGGCCCAGCTTCCCTGCAGCACCACGGCCGGGATGGGCCGACCACCCTGCTCCACCCCTCAGCAACTCAGAGAGCCCGGCTTTGGGTGGGGGCCGCCCAGGTCCTCAAGCACAGGGTCTCCCACCCTGTTTTAAAGGGTGTCACTGTGAGTGAGCGGGGGCCCAGCCAAGATCTCCTGGAGGCCAGGGTCCAGGTCTCATTCCTCCTGTGTCCCCAGTGCCCAGCAGGCACCCAGGCAATGTCTGAGCGAGTGAATGAACGAATGAGGGTGGAGTCAGCACGTGGGACCAACACGCAGGCATGTCACTGCCACTCTGCTGGAGCAAGCCAAGCAGGGACTCCTCTCTCTGGCCTCTGTGCTGCTGCCACAAGGCCAGGCTTCCCAGGAGGGGCAACCGTGCTCAGTCCCCTGCTGAGTCCTCCTCCGTGGTGTCCCAGCAGCATGGTGGCCACTTGGGTGCAGCACTTCCCAGCACCCCCTACCCCCCAGCTCTCCCCGTGTCCACACCCGCTGCATGGGCTCTTGCCCGGAGCTGGCAGCTCTGGGCTCTGACTCTCCCACCTCTCCCCACAGCTTCTGCAGGGCCCCCTCCCAGCCAGCTGCCCTCCCCAGCCCTGGGCGCCCTGCCTGTGGCTGGCCCTCGTGGACCACTCTCAACAACCACCAGCTTCGTACCCACGTCCATACAACCCACCTCTGGGGCCACCCATTCCCCTGCCCGAAGGGCCCCAGAGAAGCAAGGGAGCCAGAGTCTGGGGGTGCTGCAGGGGTGCGCTTTAGAATGCACGCCCTCCCGCTCTGCCTTCTAAACACAACTTCCTGTGGCTGCCGTAACAAACGACCACAAACACAGTGGCTTAAAACAACACAAATTTAGCCTCTTACAGCTCTGGAGGTCAGAAGTCCAAAACAGACCTCACTGGGCTAATATCAAGATATTAACAGCGCTGCGTTCCTTCCGGAGGCTCTAAGAGACACCTGCTCCCTTGCCTTTTTCAGCTTCTAGAGGGCACCCACATTCCTTGGCTCCTGTCCTCTTCTTGTGTCTTCAAAGCCAGGAGCCTAACAACCTCAAATCTCTCTCCCCTCTCTCTGTGACATCCTCTTCTCTGACGCTCCTACCTCTTAGGTAGGACCCCGGTGATTACCGTGGCCCACACAGCAAAACCGCACAGGCTCATCTCCCTGTCTCAGGAAAGGTTTTTGCAACCTCCCTTGCACGGCAAGATCCTTAACTTATTCACATCAGCAAAGTCCCTTTTGCCATGGGAGGTGACATAGTCATAGCTTCTCGGAACTAGGACATCGACGTCTTTGGGGTGGGCGTGTTATTCTGCCCACCATCCTCAGCCCCATGAGGTGACACCCTTTCCTCCAGTAGTCCTAAGTGAGGCGTCCTCAGCCCTCTCCCCCAGCCTCAGCGGGGGGCTTGGGTGGCACTTCTGAGCTGCCTTCGGCCTGGGGAATAGAGCACACCGAGAACTGGTTCATGGATTTTCTCTCTTAACGGTTAGGGAAGCGGGGAGGAAGCTCCCCAAAGGCAGGGACTGCATCATGCAACAAATGGTTACTGGGTCCCCAGCGGGCTCCAGGCCCTGAGCGACCGCCCTATGGTGGAAAGATGGCCCCATGGACGTGCCCCTGCTCTCCCGGAGCTCACAGTCAAGCGTGAGAGACGAACAACAGTGGTCGGACCAGACAGCCCTGCATGTAAGTGAATGATTACACCTCAAGGTCAAAGCTCTGCTGTTCTGAAGGCCCAGAACCCAAGAATCTGCTCTGCACCGGGAGGAGGGATGAATCCAGGGTCAAAGATCTCAGAGGAAGATAGGAGTTCATGAAAATGGGGGACGGTGATGGCGTTCCAGAGAGATGGAAAGGGAAAGGCCGTGCAAAGGCCCCGTGGCACAGCGCCCTCGGGGCAGGAATACAGAAGAGCAAGGGGAGGAATGCTCCAGGGGAGGCTGGAGAGGGGGCCGGGGCGAGACCCTGCCAGCCTTGCAGGATTGATCCGTCTCAGAGCACCACAGACAGGTTTTTGCAACATCCTTTGTCCATCACAGGGACTCAATATAGTTGGATGAATGGATGGATGGAGGATGAATGAATGAGCCTCTTACCCTCCTCCTGCCCCTCACCAGTGACCTGCCCCATCCCACCCTGCTGCCTGGCAACGGTTAACCGGGATCTCCAAGGCGTGCTCACTTATTTATTTATTTCCCTACGACTGCGGCGCCGACCCGTGCCGCCCGAGCGAGGCTCCGTGGAAATGTCTGTAATCGCCAGGACACTTTAGGCATTACTTCCACGCCATTTAGGGCTTTCCGCCCCAATAGCTGCTGTTGCATTTCCCTCCGTCTCCGTCCTTTGGGCTACGCTGGGCGGAATGTCTTTTAAGGTTTGGTAGTCCCTGAATTTGGGGGATCCGAGGGTTTGAGGGAGGTGAGGAGAAAGACAATGCTTTAGAAGAATTTATTATTCTTCTCCCATTGCCTTGGCCCTGCCCCAGCCCTGACCAGGAAAAGGGAAAAAAAAAATCAGTTCAAACTGCTAAGAAGCCTTTAAAGATTTTTGCCTTTTCCTGTGCAGGCCTGAGATTGGGCTGCTGATAGGAATCGCAGCTTGGTGGGAGGCTGAAGGTGCTGGAACACAGTAAAGGTCACTGCGGAAGCGTCCCTCCCCCAAGCCACGCACCCTCCCCCTCCCACCGTCCCCAGGCTCAGGGCTGGCTCCTCTGAAGGCAGCAGCCTCACAGTAAACCCAGACCCAGAGGGGATACTCTGAGGGTAAGATGCACTTGGACTTGCTCTGGAGGCAGAACGAGAACAAGATCTGACACTCGCTGTGTGACCTTGGACAAGTCACTTAACCTCTCTGGGCCCATTTCCCCAGCTCTACCATGAGGACAATCGTACCTCTCTTAACAACTTGAATGACTACTCTGAGGATCAAAGGAAAGAGTATGAGGGCCCTTCCCCGTCCTCTCAACCCAAGTTTCCCCCATTCTATATAGGTCCCTGTGACTGCCTTTCCCCCATGCCAGCACCCAGGCGGTTCTGTGTCTACCTGCAGAGGACCCTCAACCAGAGAGAGGTGTCCCGAGGCAATGACTACAGGGGGCAGTCCTTCTAGTGCATGCCATGTGCAGACTGTCTGTCCCATGTCACCTGCACAGTGGCAACCCTCTGTCAGCACCGCACCCATGCCCAGTGCATCAGAAACAGTAAGTTTCCCAGTGACCCCCAGATGTAGATGGTGAGATCAGGATTCCAACTTTGGGCCAGGCGCAGTGGCTCACGCCTGTAATCCTGGCACTCTGGGAGTGCTGAGGCGGGAGGATCGCTCAAGGTCAGGAGTTCGAAACCAGCCTATGCTAGAGCGAGACCCCGTCTCTACTAAAAATGGAAAGAAATTAATTGGCCAACTAAAAATATATAGAAAAAATTAGCCGGGCATGGTGGCACATGCCTGTAGTCCCAGCTACTCGGGAGGCTGAGGCAGAAGGATTGCTTGAGCCCAGGAGTTTGAGGTTGCTGTGAGCTAGGCCGATGCCACGGCACTCACTCTAGCCTGGGCAACCTATTTATACTATTTATAAAAAAAAAAAAAAAAAAAAAAAAAAAAAAAAAAAAACGCTTTCCTTGATTTAAAATTCTTTTTTTTTATTTATGATTTTAAAGAAAATAAAAAATGTTAATGGGCCCCCCAAATTAATGTGGTCCGAAGCACGGTGCCTGCTGAGCC
>CAUYPO010008431.1:0-10885 GCA_963574435.1 Cheirogaleus major
CCTCAAACTCCTGGGCTCGAGCAATCCTCCTGCCTCAGCCTCCCGAGTAGCTGGGACTACAGGCATGCGCCACCATGCCCAGCTCATTTTTTCTATATATTTTTAGTTGGCCAATTAATTGCTTTCTATTTATAGTAGAGACAGGGTCTCGCTCTTGCTCAGGCTGGTTTTGAACTCCTGAGCTTGAGTGATCCGCCCGCCTCGGCCTCCCAGAGAGCTAGGATTACAGGCGTGAGCCACCACGCCCGGCCAGGTCAAATTATTTTTTAAATTCCTCTGAGACTTGTACTTTGATAAAAGGGCTACTATGCAGAATACTGTATATTGTTTAATACCAAGTGTTTGGGGATTTTCGAGATATTTCTGTTACTGATTTCTAAATCTGTCATGCTCTAAAAATATATTTTTCAAGATTTTTGTTATTTTAAATTTGTTAACATTTGTTTTATGTAGCAGAAAATAGTCTTGTGTTGATGAGTATTTCATGTATACTTGGAAAGGATGTATAATTTGCCATTATTGGGTTGAGTATTCTGAATGTCAGGTCAGTTTGGTTAATAGTGTTGTTCAGGTCATCTATGGCCTTACTAATTTTCCACCTACTTCTATCAATTACTCTTCTAATCCCCACCATCTAATGAACTAATTTGTTATATTACTGAGAAATTGAAGCAAAGAGCAATACATCTTGTCAAATGTATTTGCCTATCTGCATTTGTTGTCATATACTCTGTCTTCTCATCTATTCAAAGACTTTGCTCTTTTAGTTAATCCATCTTTTTCTCCTGTGTTGTTCATTTCACTCTTTTTATTTCAGCGTACAAACATGCTATAATATCTCTACCTTAAAGAGAGAAAAGGGGCTGGGGACTGTGGCTTGCACCTGTAATACCAGCACTTTGGGAGGCTGAGGTGGGAGGATTGCTTTAGGCCAGGAATTTCAGACCATTCTAGGCAACATAGTGAGACCCCATCTATACAAATAATTTTTGAAAATTAGCCAGATACGGTGGTGTATGCCTGTAGTCCCACCTACTCGGCAGGAGAATTGCCTGAGCTCAGGAGTTTGAGGTTACAGTGAGCTGTGATTGCATCACTTCATTCCAGCCTCAGTGACAGCAAGATCCTGACCCTGTCTTTAAAAAAAAAAAAAAAAAAGTGGAGAAATAGATTCCTTGTTCCTCCTCTTTCAACCACCTAAACCTGTTGTTTTCCTCTGTCTTTCCTTAGGTAGTTGAATAGTACCAATATATCTAGTTGCTGAGGCCAAAACCCCCCAAATCATCCTTTATTCCTTTCCCTAATGGCCTGTATTCATCAGCAACTTTTATCAACTCAACCTTCAAAATATATTTTGGCTGTGGTTTTCATTTCCTGTGTCTGCTACTTCCTTGACCAAAAGCCACTGTGCGACAACAAACTACCCTTATATAGGTGTCCCTGCTTCCTTGGACTCCGGCAGTCCATCTGCCACAGCAGTCAGAACACCCTTTTTCTTTTTAATGGTAGTTGCCTGCTCAAAATGACTTTTAACTAAATTTAGAATAAAATTCATGCTCCTTATCATAGCCACAATACCTTACATGGCCCTCCTGTCCCCTCTGTTTCTGCTACCTCTGGCTTTATCTCTTTTATCTCCCCTTTGCTTATTCTACACTAAACATACTGGCCTCTTGCTGTTTGTCAAACGCCAGGCTTGTTGCAAACTCAGGTCCTTCAAGTAGGACCTGAGTTTCATCTGCCTGGAATGCTCTTCCCTGAGATCATCACATGACTTGCTCGATCATCTCATTCATTGCATCTAAATGTCAGGCCTGCCTTGTTCCCTGAGCACCTTAGCTGAATTGGCTTCTAGTCCCATTCACCTTTTCCCCTCTCCCTGCTTAATTTTTCTTTATGACACATTATGGCACTTTCTGTTAACCCACTTTTTAATTTTGTCCAACATGAGGATGGGGATTTGTCATGTTCATTGCTATATCTCCAATGCTCAGAATGTTGCCTGGTACATAGAAAAAGATTCTGGGTCAGACATCAGTAAATACTTGTTTGAATGAATGAACGAATGAATGAATAGAAGGGTTAGAAAATAGAAGACATCTCCTTGGAAAAAAATAAAAGGCAAATCGAAAATAGGAGCAAGAATATAAGGAATATATCAACCCAGAAGGTTTAATAACTGATCCCAGAGAGAAAAGAGAGAAGAGTTAAACTCCACCAAGAGATAATAGAGAAAATTGAGGCCTTAAATTACAAATTACAAAATAGCATAAAACATTTTTAGAGCTGAACAACACAAATTCCCAGATCAAAAGACCCAACAGCTCAGTGTGATCAATAAGAAAAAAAGACTCACACATCTTTGACTAATTCTAGAGTACTGGGCAGAAGAGGGGACCTTAAGTCCCCTTGAGAGAAAAGAGCATGAATCAGTAACATCAGACTTCTTACAAACTACGCTGCATTCCAGCAGACAGTGGGACAGTTTTTAAATGCTGATATAAGTTATTGTCAGTCTAAATTTTCATCCAATCTGTAGGTCATTTATTAGGCTGGAATAAGAACTCTTTTTTTTTTTACATTCAAAGATTCAGAAATGTCACTTAGGCACACCATCTTAATTTGCTGTAGCAAAATGGAGTATATAAAAAAAATAAAGATACTCAAAGTCAAACAGTGGATCTAACTCAGGAGAGTAATGCTGGAAAGACCAAAGGCTTTGGGAGGGAGGACCCTTGCAAAGAGGACTTGATAAAACACTTGATATGGAGACAGATGGCCTTACTGCATAGCCCTGTTTACTCTTTCCATGCGGATGAGATCCTTGAGGTGTGCAGTTCGTGTCCTACGTGGATGGAGCAATTGGAAACACCTAAGAGAAAGACAATTATAAACTCTAGGACAAAACTCAACAGTGATAGTAAGAGCTGACATTTTTTAATTTCTATTTTATTTATCTTTTAGAGAGACAGGGTCTCACTCTATTGCCCAGGCTGGAGTGCGGTGGTGCTATCACCTCAAATTCCTGAGCTCAAGCGATCTCCCTGCCTCAGGCTCCCTAGAAGCTGGGACTACGGGGTGGCGCCCCGGCTGAGCTGACATTTTTTGAGTGTATACTGAGTATCAATTGTTCTGACTACTTTTACACATATTAACTACTTTAATCCTTACCAAGGCCATGTAGGTCTTGTCCTCATTTTACAGATGAGGAAACAGGGACAGAAAGATTAAATAACTTGCTCAGAATTAACCCAGCTAGGAAGTGCCTAATCTAGGGTTTGAACCCCAGTATAGCTCCAGAACTCTTAACTAATATTCTATAGATCCTCCTCTCAAGAGAAGACATATAATTAAAATATACAATTTAGCTCTTCATGAACAACATTTCCAATGTAATGAATACTGATAATCGATTTAACCAAACGTAATGATAAATCTGTATTGCAAGATGGAGGAGGTTATCTCTAAGAATGCAAAATTTTCATCTTTCAGGGCTGATTTGTAGATATATCCAGAATTTATAAATTAAAAAATTTTAAAGCTTATTATTTTAAAAGATGGCAACTTTCTGAAGAAACAGTTTAAAAAGTTTCTCTCTCAAGAGTAAGTTCAGGGCCAAGCGCAAACTAGCACTCTGGGAGGCCGAGATTCAAGGTCAGGAGTTCAAGACCAGCCTGAGCAATAGCGAGACCCTGTCTCTACTGAAAATAGAAAGAAATTAGCTGGATAACTAAAAATATATAGAAAAAATTAGCCGGGCATGTTGGCACATGCCTGTAGTCCCAGCTACTTGGGAGGCTGAGGCAGGAAGATCGTTTGAGTCCAGAAGTTGGAGGTTGCTGTGAGCTAGGCTAACGCCACTGCACTCTAGCCCGGGCAACAGAGCGAGACTCTGTCTCTAAATAAATAAATAAACTTAAAAAAAAAAGTAAGTTCAGGGACTAGAAAACACTAGGGCAAAAGACTTATTTTCATTATAACTGTTTTGTTTCTTTAACCACCATTCATTTATTCTTCTTATAAAAAATAAAAGTTTATACTAAAAGGTCTTCCATTTTCTCCCTGTGGTAATGGTTCTTTAAGTACACATTGTGCCTCTTGCCTCTGTGCATTTAAAATTAGTTTCTTCTTTTGGAATGTGATTCTCTTCCATTTCTATAAATTGAAATTTTATCCTTCAAGTCCACCCCCAAATGCTAGCACCACCATGAAACCTTTCCAAATCTCACAGGTGACTTAACTGTTCCAGTAGTTAACATACATTTCACCTTATATTCTTGTTAGGTATCTACCCCAGCTGCCTGGAAGTTCTTTATGCAGAATCTCATCATTCTCATGGCACATAACAGGCACTCTGTTCATGTGAGATGGATTGAGTCAGGCATAAGTGGTAAGAGAGGCAGAGGGTATGGGACAAAGGGAGGGTACCATCAGTGGCATTGGAAGCATCAGAAAGATGGATCAGATTAGAGCTACTCATCGTATGTGGGCGATAGTTTCAGTATTTTGTTAATTGCTCTTTTCCAATCCCTGAGCAGGTTTGATCAATTGATGGGATTAACAGCTGCTAGTGTAGAAGTTAGAGGATGGTAAGCTAAAACTTTTGGGAGCAGTTTGGCTCTTCAAAAGGGAACTAAAATAATTACAAAGTAGTATCAGGTGAAGGTTTGCTTTCTTTTTAAGGTATGAGAAACTTGTGCCCAAGCACATTTTGTGACAGAACAAGCCAGTGGGGAGAGAGAAATGGAAGATGTTGGGGAGATGGAAGATACTCTATTTTGGTGGTAAAGGTGGGATATAGAACATGTATGTATTCTATAATCAGGAAAATATATGAAGATAGATATAAAATGTATAATGTATCATTACTGCTTTGAAAGGATTATAGCCTGGAGTGTAAATGGCTGCAAATATTCCCTAAGAAGAATCAGAGATCTTGCAGGCAAACCCTCTTATTTAGCTGATGAGAAGCTCAAGCTGAGATATGATTTTCCTAAGGTCAGGCATACATTATTAATGAATTATATAACTGAGATTTGAAATACTGTATCTCTAAATCCATGTTTTTCCTATCTCCCCACCCAGTCTGAACTACCTTGTCTCCCTCTTGATGAAATCTTATTTAACTAAACAGTACTTTTCTGAAGCCTTACCTACCCCTCTCTCTGACCGTCCTGTCATTCAGACAGAGTACATTTTTTTGGACTCTCATAGTTCTTTGTGTAAACTTTTATAGTACACATCATACTGCCTTACCATGATTTGTCTTCATGTTAGTCTTTTCCTCCTCAAGGGCTGAGTCCTGTGTCTCTCACCATTATCCCCAGCACAGACAATGGCAGAGAAGTGGGACTCTAATGTCTTCAGATTGAAAATCTTGTTATGAACCTATCTGACCTGTGGAAATGGTCTCCAATGTGCTTCTTATCAGCCATGCCACAGATACCCCAGCAGTTATGTTCACAGACAAAATTCTGGAAACAAAAGGCATCTAAATAGCTAAACAGAAATGTGAGGTTTCTCAACTCAAAACCCCCAAGGGATTTTGGTAATTCTAGGTCTTACTGATCAGAGTGAACAGCAGGTGAAGGGCTATTCTAAGAAATGAGCCAAGGAAAAAAGGGAAAGTGAACTAAGCATAAAGTGGCTGTGCTTGTCAGGGCCCTGGACTGTAATTTTCATTTAAGGGTCTGTTTCTTCACCACCTCCTTCCAATGACTCTTTTTAGTTATGCCTCAACTACTATCAAAAAAGATCTGAGGCAAGTTTTAAAACTCGGTAAAATAAATTAATGGTAAAATAATTGTATTAAGGCCAGGGAGAAAAGAATAGAGAGTCAAGACCAAATGACAAGAAGACTGTCTATGCAAGTGCGTTTTCCATCCCAGTGTGCTTAGGGCCTCTCCGCAGGGCCAGCACAGTGTCGGCCCACTGTGTTCAGTCCTAACTCTAGGATTTCTGGACAATGTTTCTTTTTTATGCTGATCCTGTCTAGATATTGTGTAACCTGTGGACTCAGTTGAAAAGTTAACTGCAAAACCTACTATGTACAAAATAGTACAGAATATTTGTCTAGGAAGTGGACAACAGTTTAAAATATATAATTATATTTAAAATTTTGTATATGATACATTTCTAAAATATGTAAACATGTTACTTTATATTTTTTTATTTTTATTTATTTATTTTTACATGTTACTTTAATCATACAACAAGAAACTATAGTTCACTGCCACAATCCTCATTTCTGCAACTGCTCATGAGATAGTGGTTGACAAGTATCACCATTATAATTTATCTACATCCATTCCAAATTCACCTTGCATTCAGCCAACACCTCACCAGATTGGGTTGTTTTCAATAGGGTGCCCCAAACATTTGTTCTTCAGACGCTCATGGGGAAGGCTTGGTGCAGGTGGGGCCCAGAGCGTGCAGGCCCTGCAGGGGAGCAGCTGCCGCCGTGGGGAAGAAACGAGGCCCCGCCTGGACTCCTCACCCCTATGGAGCAGAAGCCATAGCTGCTGGGAAGGAGAGTAGGAAGGGAACACGAGGTGTGGCTGTGGGGAGGACAAATTCCTGTGCCCTAGGGAAGGGGCAGGAGACCATGCTGGATCCAGGCAGTTAGATAGAAGCTCCCACTACTTGGGGAGGGTCAGGGTCACGGCCAACCCCATCCCTCAGGCCCGGGGCCCAGGCCCAGGCAGGAGAAAGCTTACCTCTCAGACCGACACGCACAGGGCAACAGGCCAGGAGAGTGTGGAGATGTGCAGAGGTTGAAGTAGAAACATTGACACGAACCCTCTGTGCCCCACCATGGGCGCAGTGTAGCACTGAAAGACATTGGAACCAGTGGTGCACAGAGGGTGACCATGGCAATGAGAAGATCCACCCGAGTCCATGTGACTGGATTGCACAGACACCCAGGATGGGCCCGGAGCAGCAGCATGGTGGCGGAGAGAAGAGATTGGGAGCCCCGGGCAGCTGCTGGGGAGAGATGCTGGTGGGCGGGAATTCAGGATTCTTCCACTCTCAGACTCTTACTCTACAACCAGCACCCTAACTTCACATGAGAAATCGAGAGAAGCTGGAAGTTAGACATACGTTACAGGTTAGCGACTCAAAGAACAAAACTTTATATTTAGTTATGACTGTCTTAGCCCTAAAAATGCAATCGGTGAGAGGCCTTTAGGCAGTCATAAAAAGTGCTTCAGCCCTGAATTCCTTCTGCATTCCCTAATAATCTTTGGTATGAGACACTTAGTCCCTAAAACCATGCCTTCCACTTCATTTCACTTGTCCTTGGGTAATGTCGTAGTCAGCTCAGGCTGCCATACCAAAGTGCCATAGACTGTGTGGCTTAAACAACAGAAATTTACTTTTCTCACCGTTCTGGAGGCTGGAAGGTGTGGATGTGTGTGTGTGTGTGTGTGTGTGTGTGTGTGAGAGAGAGAGAGAGAGAGAGAGAGAGAGAAACAGGGAGAAAGGGAGGGAGGGAGATAACAATATAAGGTTGCTAATCCCATTGGATCAGGGCCCAACCCTATGGCCTCATTTAACCTTAATTACCTCCTAAAAGCCATATCTGTCTCCAAATATGGTCACACTGGGGGATAGGGCTTCAACATATGAAATTTGGGAGACACAATTCAGTACAAAGCAGGTGATAATCTGATGAACTGTTTCATCGCTGCGTTCCTAAACTGCTGAAGTCCCATCCCTTAGTACCTGCTGGACTTTCAGGGCCTTCTGCCCTAACCAGGCCAGGGAGCTGATCCAAATTTCCCTCTTTTCCCTGAAGGGCTGCTGCCTGCTACTACTTCTGGTACCAATTATCAGTTGGAAGTCAACTCTGGATAATTCAAGAAGAAAAAAAGTTCACTGATGTGTGTGGAGTAGCTCAGACTCTGGGAGGGCCGGAAACCTAGGCTTAAGAGTTTCAGAGCCAGTGGCAACGCCAAGAGTGACGCCGCAGAATCGCGCCTGTGGAGACGCAGCGTCCACCGCCGGTTCCTGGGCGCCCTGGCGCTGTGCAGCTCCGGTCCCCACTGCTGGACGCTGGGCGCTGGGCACTGCCGGCCACGCTTCTAGGTGGAGCGGCCCCTGCTCCGCGGTGCGACGCCGCGTGTCCCCGAGGTGGAGGCGTGGGCGGCCTGGCTCGGGGCGTGTCGCGCGCTCGCTGCACTTGCAGCTTCTGCAGACAGAGACGGACTGCGCCTCACGAGGTGGCAGTTGGGGGAGAGGTCCCCCAACACAAACTGGGAGTCCGATACTGTCTCCGCGAAAACTGATAGCGGAGTTTCACTGTGCGTATGGCCTCTTTGAGGCTGAGCTATGGGCAATGTGACTGCCAAAGTGGAGACTTCATACCCTGGCTCAAGAAAGACCGATGAACACAAGAGGGGCGGTTGGCCCAGAGCCTGGGAAACGGACGCAACAAGCAGGGGCAGCGCGTCTGCCAGTCTGTCTGCAGCTGCTGCCCGCGGACCCGGCCGGCGACAGCACCTGTGGGCCGCCCTCCTTGTTTTAGCTCGTTTTATCCTCATGATGGAAGCGGTTGCTGTTTTACAAGTGAGGAAATTGAGTCATGGAAGGGCCACTCGGACTTCCAGGACCTCACAGCGCCAGGAGCGTCAGGACAGAGATGGGGTCCACGGGCGGCCACCCAGACGCCCGCCCTCCCCGGGCCAGAGAGGGCTGGTCGCCCTTTGCGCCTTTGGCTTCTAGGGGCGGTCCTGTGACCGTAACGGTGGGAGGAAACTGTTTCCAGATCTTCGTAGCTGAGGGCGAGAGCCCCAGCAGGTCCCCGTGCGGGCCCGGGCTCCGGGCGAGAGGGCTGCCTGCGGCCCGCCGCTGCTGGCGGTGGCGCTGCCCGCGAACTGGAACTGCGGCGACCCCGCCGGCCGCGCGCGCGAGGCGAGCTGTAGCGCGCTGCCAGCCTGCTTACTCTACAGGCAGCTTTGCTTGTAACGTAATCAGAATAGGTAACAGACATATGTGTTTTCATTACGTTATTTTTAAATGTTCGCAATCTTATTGTGATAAATGAAAAATTAGAAAAGTCACGTCACGGCTGTCGGCGCTCGCGTTCATCCGGGGCTGTCGGCTACAGTCCGCGCTGCTGCTCAGGTGGTTAATAATCTGGTACGTACGTAGATGCTGCTGCGCTTTGTATAGTTAAAATGTTTTGGAAGATGTATTTTATTAATTTTAAAATTTATTGAGGTACAATTTAAATTCCATAAAATTCATGTGTTTTAAATGTACAGTTCAATGATGTGTTAAATTTACTGGGTTGTGCGACCGTCACTCTAGTGAGATCCTGTGAGCCCCTTTATAGTTAATCCTTGCTAGGTTACCCCTAGCCTCGGGTAACCACTAATCTTTCTGTCTCCAAAGATTTGCCCTCTCTGGAAATTCCATATCAACGACAGTATACAATATGTCGTTCTCTGTGTCTGGCTTTGTTCACTTAGCATAACGTTTTAGAGATTCATCCATGCAGCAGCATGTATCAGCTTCCCTTCCTTGTCATTGATAGAGTCCTTGTCATTGCTAAGTAGTATTCCATTGTGTGGCCATATCACATTTTGTTTCAGTGATGTGTAGAATGGACACAAAAATAGTAGTGCCTTATGGGATTACTGTGAGGATTAAATGTGCCAGCACATGTAAAGAGTTACACTTTTGATGAAAATTAATCCTTTTTATTAGCTTCGAATGTGGGACAGGGGATCTTCTCTTCTGTGCCTTGCTTTTTTCTTTTTGCTACTAAACAGCCTACAGGACAAATGAATTTTGTCTCTTTTTTGGTATTTTTTTTTTTTTGAGAAAGGGTCTGTAGCCCATACAGGCACACGCCACCATAACTAGCTAATTTTTCTGCTTTTTTTTGTTGTTGTTGTTTTTGTAGAGACAGGGCTCACTATGTTACTCAGGCTGGTCTTGAACTCTTGGCCTCAAGCCATTCTCCTGCTTGGCCTCCCCAAGTGCTAGGAATACAGGACGAAGCCACGGCGTCCAGCTGTCACCTTCTTCATACTAAAACCAGGACCAGGGTAGATGAGGCAATCAAGGAACAGCCCTCCAGGTGTGATGGTGACAGTAGGAACCTACTGGGTGGCCATTTCTAAGGAGCCTTGTTGGAGCTTGCCCCATGGAGGAAGCAGGTCTGCACAGTGAGAAAAATGAAAAACATCTTAGTGGGGCTGAGCTTTGTGAAGCACAAGGAGGCAACTCTCACATTCCTAAGTAGGAAGATACTTCAGCCTCCTTCACACAACCAGCCAGGCTGGCATCCTACAGTGTGGGGCCCTGTCGCAGCCGCTAAGTTCCCTGACTGGGCTTGCCTCGGGGCCCTTCCGCTCCTGAGCATCCAGGACACCACCAGGACAGGTGGTCAGACCTCCTCGGAGCCCCTTTCTCCAGGAGACCTAGCCGTGGCTTCCTGGACTCTCCATTATTTTGAAGGTACATTTTCACCATCCGGTGCTGTCGCTAGACTAACACTTGAGGTGTTCAAGCCCAGCCGTACAGAGTTCTGCCTGAACTTACAGAGCAAACTTCCTCTTGCATCTGGGCAACTGTGCTTTCCTGACTCAGCTTTCCTAAGGGGCACAGAATCCAGTTGCAATGCTACCTCTTTCTGGGCCTCTGCTCAATTATCACTGTTGAAGAATAGGCCGAGGCAGGGGGATCGCTCAACGTCAGGAGTTCGAGACCAGCCTGAGCAAGAGTGAGGCCCCGCCTCTACTAAAAATAGAAAGAAATTAATTGGCCAACTAAAAATATATAGAAAAACTTAGCCGGGCATGGTGGCGCATGCCTGTAGTCCCAGCTACTCGGGAGGCTTCAGGCAGAAGGATTGCTTGAGCCCAGGAGTTTGAGG
>CAUYPO010008433.1:0-19033 GCA_963574435.1 Cheirogaleus major
TTATTTTAATGAGATATCACTTATCTCCAGTAAGAATGGCCTTTATCAAAAAGTCCCCAAACAATAAATGCTGGCGTGGATGAGGAGAGATAGGAACACTCCTACACTGCTGGTGGGACTGCAAACTAGTCCAGCCTCTGTGGAATGCAATATGGAGATACCTTAAAGAGTTACAAGTAGATCTACCATTTGATCCAGTAATCCCATTACTGGGCATCCACCCAAAAGAACAAAAGTCACTCTATGAAAAAGACACCTGCATTCGAATGTTTATAGCAGCACAGTTCACAATTGCAAAGTTGTGGAAACAACCCAGGTGCCCATCAACACATGAGTGGATTAACAAAATGTGGTATATGTATGCCATGGAGTACTATTCATCTTTAAGAAACAATGGTGATATAGCACGTCTTGTATATTCCTGGATACAGCTGGAACCCATTCTACTAAGTGAAGTATCTCAAGAATGGAAAAACAAGCACCACATGTACTCACCAACAAATGGTATTAATGGATCAACACCTAAGTGGACATATAGGAATAATATTGGTCAGGGGTCGAGTGTCGGGCGGGTGGGTTGGGGGAGGAGGGAATGGGTAAATACAAACATAATGAGTAAGATGTGCAACGTTTGGGGGATGGTCATGCTTGAGTCTCTGCCTCCAGGGGGTAGGTGTGGCATGGGCAATATACATAACCATAATATTTGTACTCCCATAATATGCCGAAATAAAAAAAAATAAAGAAAGACCAAAAAAAAAAAAAAAAGTAAATCCTCTTTTTGAAGAAGGCACATTGCAAAGTATGCTACCAGTCCAGAAAACTGGGTATTTTTTAAACAAGTGATGATGAGATTATCGTGAATGAACAGTACTTGGGGGCATGCCATTGCATTGTGTTGAGTCATTTTTCTGGGTGGCAGAGTCCACTGGTCATGAACAAAATTTGGCAGACTTTAAACCCAAGAAGAATCAAAATTATAAATAGCTAATATGCTGCATTATAGAATTCCAAATGGCCAGCTGGAACACTGAAGTTCAGTTTAACTCAGCAAACATATATCAAGGATTCTATCATGGCCAGGCAGTGTACCAAGATGGATAAGACATGGTTCTCATTCTCTAAGAGCACTCTAGAGAAACATATGTAAGCAGAATGTAAATATAATATGTGCAGTAATAGAAGCATGCAAAATAAATTGAAATAGAATAGACAATAAAATCTTAGTAACAAAATATTTTTCTATTATGTGGCTTTCAGAAAAAGATTATCAGCAGCTTTTCTTTTCTGTATCATCTTGTATTGAGTAAAGTTAAATCTTTCATGAATTTATTTCAATTCAATCTTATTGGAGCCAATTTTTAAATTTTTCTGCCATAGTACTTCATAAATAATGCCTTTCTGCAGAGAAGACACATTTCTTCCACCATGTGGGTTTGTACATCTCCAACTATCCCTGCAACATTTAAATGTCTCTTAAATTATCACAGTTACAAGGGATATTTCTGATCCATATTCAGGTAACATAAATGCTGATGGCCAAGTGACTTACCTAACAGTAGAATAACCTAAAAGTGTTTCAGTCTATTTCCCTGCAGTGGTAATATTGGCAAATGCTATTGTATAGAAGGTACACACTTATTGTGAATGGGGGAGAAGTTAATGGGTTTATCAAAGCCACAAAATTTATGCCTTTCACACCCAGTGGCAATGGGTCATCCTCTCTCTTTTCCCTTCTCCAAAGATATAGTTATCCCTTGGAAGTATGTGCCTGAATATGCCTATCTTGGTCCTTTTTGTTTCTATGCTTATAAATGTATACTTTCTGTCTAACTGTAAAGCTATTGTAAAATTAATACTCAGGTTCCCTATTTTCAAATTGGATATAGCAGAGTTAAGTTTACTGCAGGGATTCAGGTAGTTCTAGGTATGTTCACTTGGCTTGATCTTCAAGGAGTTTCCACATATAAAAATTTTAAAAAATTTTATGGGAAAATATTTTTTAAGGGAAAAAAAGATTGAGCATACAAGCTTGGCACAGTAGCACTGTCTCACTGTGAAAGAAGATGGCTGATAGTGAGTAGAGAATGCTTTCTGTTAATTAGATTTGTTTCTTGGCCAAGAAACAAGGCTTCTTGACATCATGACTGTTGCGAATTTGAAAGAATGATGGGCGTGGAGGGACTACATGAAAGTAAAACCTAAAAGACCTCTTTTCTTTGTCTTTCTACAAGCTCTGTAAGTCATTAGGGAACAAGGCAGTATGTCTTTGATCTCCATAAGTAAAATGTGACCAGAACATCCTGCCTTCCTCATATATGAATTACATCATGATGCCAGAAATACACTGAGGGTTCCAGTGCAACTTTGACATTTCAAGGGGTCCCCTATTGATAGTTCTAAGGCAATGGAATTTGGATAAAAATGGGACCTTTGCAAGCATCCAAAGTCTTCAGAGTATATGAGGAGTAAGAGAAATTACGTGAGAGACATATATGGCTCTGAGAAATGTCTGAGAGGCTTGGAAAAAGGCTAGAGATCACAGAGACTTTGAGTGTGTATGTGTTAATGGGACCTTACTGTTAATCTCAGATTTGTGTTTCTTGGTGACATAGGAGCTCCTAAGCAATCATTGTTTTTCTAACCTTATCTCATCAGTACTGAATATTTTAATAGTTACTTTATAATCTCTGTCAAATTGGTGAGGCAAAAATGTGAGCCTAATCAGTACTTTCTCCACACCAAAGAAGAGGAAAGACTTGCATGTATTTGACAAATTACACACTTTTGTGTTTGTGTGTGCATCAATGTGGACTTTGAAAATGGCAGCAGAATATTGCTAATTGATTAAAAGTTGACAAAATGTCTTATAATTTTTCCTTATAAAGACACACAGGTGCATAAATTTGTAGACTAAGATGGTGAACCTGTCATTTTTATGCCACTTTCATTGGTATTTGACACACTTATGAAAAAATAAAAAGCAGACAATAAAGAGTTACACAATTTTAATAAGTACCAAACACTGCCTGAATTTATCTTCAAGCATCACAACTGAAATTGGAACTTTCCAGATCACTTTAAATTAAATTGATTAATAATACATCATGTTAAAATGAATTTTTCATGGTTTGGGAGCTAATGTTCTCAATTATTTAGCAATGCAAAGTGTAGAAAACCCACACACAAACAGCATGCAGGAGCTGATCCGTGAACTTTCCCTTAAAACAAGATGATAAATGGCCTATTTTTCTATCATACTAAAGCAATATGTTAATTTTTCCATTCTAAAAACATTTGTTCTCCAGGAAACCAAATCAGGACATACACTGTTGGTAATAAAATAATAATAAAAATTTTAAAAAATTAAATCTCAGACCTGAATGTATGTAACAAGAGAATGTATAAATTAATTAACTTCTTTAGGCATATTAGTTTTATATCTTCTGAGTTATATTTCCACAATCATTTTAGTTCCATCTTCCATTTTAAACAGAAACTTAAATTTTTAGTATTAAGTAGTGTTGAAAGGATTATGTGCTTCTATGCTTTTATTTAACATTGAGTCTACATTCCATATATTTGTGTGTGGGAAAATAATTTGCATTAGAAGGCATTACAAAGAAAACAATATGTGATTTACATTTTAAGCATTATATTGTTTGTAATTAAAATCACATTTGAAAGCTTGAGTGGTTAAGATAAAAAATTAGTGGAGTCATTCTGGACAACAATTTTGCCATGCTCACTTTTACCAATGTTTTGAGAGTCTGAGAAACATTAGGATGTTGATCTTCCCTCTAAGCAGTATTGATTTGTAGGAGATATGATGACCACAGGCACACGGTCATACAGCTTTAGACAATGTGATTTGACAGGCTCTCTAGACTAAGTCATCTGAATACACTGCTAATATCTCTCTCATCATTATCTGCTCTGCCAACCCTCTTCCCTGCCTCTCTTCAGTGTGCTTTGATGGGAATCTCTTCTTTGTGATGATAAAGAGCTTGAGTTGTCAATTCCTACATAGTTTTCTGAGCAGTCATATAAAACCTTGTATAGTGTTTCGATGATTACAGTATCATTAAAAGAAAAGTTGCTCAAAGACACCAAGGCTAGCATTATGAACACAACATTAAAAGATTAGTTGTTAAAGTAGAATCTATCTTGCTGTCCTGGCAATTCTGTTGTCATGGCATCATCATCATGAAGAGTGAGTATCTTCTAAAGATGCTATGTTTTCTAACATAATTACTGTAGATGGTAGAACCAAATGAATGAAGGGGGAAAAAAAAAAGCCCTGTTACCTGGAATGAATGTAGGCTCACCATTGCATGGCATAAAATCTTATCATCAAAATGTGCCTTAGACATCATCTAACTCAATTTGCTCATTTTGCCTATAAGATAACTCTAACTTAAAAGAGTTTAGATGTCTTGCTGCAAGCCATATATTTAGTTGAAAAGCCAGAATATAACAAAGATTTAGAGACTTCTTTTAAGTGTTCATTCCAGGACAACAAGTTGCTGTTCTTCTACTCTCTCAGTGTTTAAGAGAACTAAGAAAGAACGAGAAAGGGAAAACAAAACAAACGAACAACAACGAAAAAAAAAAGTCAAATTTGACCAAGGTTTACCCTGCTAGTTACAGAGTTAAAAGTAGAATGAGCATCCCTAATTCCAGCTCCATTATACTCTGCCCTTCCTAAGAAGTTAACTGGTTAAGATCTTCAGAAAAAAAGTTTGCATAAAGGGGTTGGAAAAAAGGAAGGGTTTATTCAAATCACTGGAGAAAGAAGAACTACAGTCTGAAAAAGTCCTAAGTGGTCAGGGTGTAGTACAAGTCATTACACTGAAAACACAAGTTACAGTCAATAGCATTCCCAAGTAGAGGACAAAAATTAGAATTCATTTTGGATTGTCTCTGCAAACCAAACTATTAAATTCAAAAAGATAATTAGGGCAATAATCACAAGTGATTTTTGAATTTTATGGTTTATTCTTGCCTAGACCATAAGGATGGCATTTTCCTTTAATTGATTTACAAAAAATACTTTTCTTACAAGGATGTGTTTTCTACCATATACCATACCAAAATGATCTTCAACCTTTTAAAGTAAATTAAAATGGAGATCACTCCTGAAGAATCCCTGAGCAGACAATGCCAGTTAGTTCTTGAAAATAACCTTAACTTTGTATAAATTATAAACATAATTGATATTTAACTTGAATTATTTCTTATAGATGCTTATATTGGAAAAAAGTATTTAAGCTCAACCAATGAAAAGTAGCCACCAAATTTATACTTATAAAATTAAGAACTTTCCAATGAGATAGTCCAAATCAGGCAACTGTATAACTGTAACCAATTAAATATTTTCTTTGCTTTATTTCTGTGTTTGTCCTCATTGCACTCCCTTAGTGGAGCTCCCTAACTACTTCGAAGTTGCTTGACTCACTATTTGCTTAAATAAACTTTATTTTTTTAATTTCAGAATATTATGGGGGTACAAATGTTTCACTTACATACATTGCTTTTGTCCTGCCTGAATCAGAGCGACAAGCATGTCCATCCCCCAGACAGTGTGCACCACACCCATTTAGTTTCAATATACCCATTCCCTCCTCCCCCCTCCCACCTGCCTGACACCCAGTGAATGTTACTACCATATGCGCACATAAGTGTCGATCACTTAATACCAATTTGAAGATGAGTACACGTGGTGCTTGTTTTTCCATTCTTGTGATACTTCACTTAATAGAATGGGCTTCAGCTCCATCCAGGATAATACAAGAGGTGCTAGACCACCATTGTTTTTTGTGGCTGAGTCACACTCCATGGCATGAAATTTATTGTGCCTCAGCTTACCTTTATAATAAAACCAAACTCATTTATATAAAAATAATGAAAATTTTCAAATAAAAATAATCATATGTACTATTTATAGTTACATTTGGTTGAAGATTTACTTAAAAACCTTCAGATCAGTTTTGTCAGTTGTTAATCGAGTTAGTTTGTAAGTCGTATTAGTTACCTAGTTTACTGGTGAAAGGAACATTTACGCACTAAAATTAATTCAATTATTTCTCCTGTGCAATGTAACTCTGTGCAATACAATTCTCTTTTTTTATTTACGTGAATTAAGAATGCCTGATTAAAATATCTATGCAACTACATTGAAATCATGTTTTTATAAACTCATCTAAATAATAGGAAAGTTAGTACCATTTTTAAAAATTCTCCAATCCCATATTTTTTGTCACTTAGACTTTACTGACAACAGGTTTAAAAGGAATGGCAACCAGAGGGTTAAGGAGTAAATACAGACTAATCACCTTAAAATGGCAAATATATGCCAAGGATATATCATGTCACCAAATGAAATGCCACACTGCCAGTTATTTGCATTTTTTCTGAGTTCAATTCCAAGCCCTGAACAATACTCCCACAAAACCTATGTTTTAGAGGAAAATGAGAGACCAGAAAACTTTAAAAGTGAGCAGAAACGACAGGAACACTGTGACTTGACTCACGTTTTCATCATGGGCATAATGACAACATGATGTTAATGGACAGTTACATATATATGTGCAATTGTATACGTTTCAATTAAAAGAGACTTTGTTCCAGTAATACAAATACAAATGGAATTGGGCTGGAAACTCTTTTTTTTTTTTTTTTTACTTAACTTGGCCTCCTGTGAAAATAGGTGAAGGTGATTGTTTTATTACCTGAACTACATTTTTATTCAGGGCAATCAAGATCTTCTAAATGAACTACTTGTGTGTGTGTGTGTGTATGTGTGTGTGTGTTTTCACACCACAAAGGAAGCTATAAAAACTAGATCACATTATGCTACAGCAGCAATAAGGAATTATTTCCTCTGTCTACTGAGGAAAAAGTTGTTCATTATGTTTTTCTGTGTATGTAGGAAACATGGTGTTCTTTGGGTCAAACGCATCAAGGCAATTTAGCCTCATATTTTATTAATGGTAATGGGAATCATGTAGTTAAATCCTGGCAAATTGTACTGAACAGCTACTTCCAATGTTATATGATTATATTCATAATGGAGTGTTCATTTGATATTCAATATGGAACAACTAATTATAATGGGTTTTTGTTTTAGTAATAGTGCTATATCAGTAGATGGAAAGGCCATTACATTTGGAATCAAGAAAATACTCTAATCAATGGTTAAGTAAACCTTTATCTATGGTCTTACCTGTAATTCTCTGGATCATACACAATTCCTGTTTCAGTATATCATTCATCATATCACAGGTAATAAGATAAACACTTAAGATATTGCTTCTCTGATGCTCTCATTGTTTTATTTGGATTAAATAACCGTGGATGACTCTACATTGTATCATCCATTTATTTGGCCTTATTGAAAAATTCTTGAATGTTATCATTACATTATTAAGAATACAATTTTTATCAATTTGGGGCTGATTAGAAAAGGCCTAAGTACATATAAAAGTTAAACTGTAACGATATATGTAAATAAGGAAGTGCTTAAATAATGCCAACATTGATCTACTTCTGTGTATATATTAGTCTAGAAAGTTAAAAATAAAACCTCAATTACAGGTAAGACAAGAATTAGCACCAAATATGGCTATGTTCATTAATTAATAGATTAATGTAGATGTATATACACATGCACACATAATTTTATATGGAGCTCTTTTTGTTGATGTTTGACATTTTATATCAATATCCTATATCAATATTAAAATATCCAAATTTTGTGTTAATCATCTTTGAAAACTACATTTCAATAGCATTTTTCCCCCAGGAAATTCCATCTACTTTTAAATTACATAATTTTCTATAGTAGAATTTCACATTTTCACAGAGTATTACCAATTCTAATTGATAAAAGCTATTTTATTTTTCAAAAAGCTGAATTGGAATTATTCTATATCACCACAGAAAACTGTCATTCCATTCCATATGCTTAAATACATAAAAGCTATCACCGATGAGTAAAGGATATTCCGTATGTATAAGAAGTAGGGAACTGACAAGTGGAGAACTGACAAGAAATAGTTTGTGCTCACCCCTGGAGATGATCAAGAAATCCATGCTGATATTTAATAGCTCTTCTCAGCAGGAAAGCAATGAGATTATTTGGGGCATAACTAGTTTCACACAAATGCTAAGTGTAAAACATCTATTAGGTTATTAAATATGAAATGTCTTATTTCAAATCAAAGGTGTAGTTTATTATATCTCAAACAAGAAGCAGTGCAATTAATCAAAGTATGTGCCTAAACTCTCCACACAGTTTTGCCATCTTAACAGTGGCTTATTTATGCCAGCAGTGAAGAAGCCTGGAGAGCAAATGGTGATGAAATCACAAAATGCTTTTTCCACAGCTTGTTGATAATTAAATATTTTTCCTTGAAAGAAGTGGTCCAAAGGCCAGAAGAAGTGGTAGTCAGCTGGTGAAAAGTCTGGTGAATATGGTGGATGACAGAAAGTTTCCAAGTCCAGCTTCTGTAGTTTGAGCAGCATTGTTTGTGTGACATGTGGTTGAACAAGGTCTTGCAAGAGGATTGGCCTATCTTTATTGACCAATCTCAGCTGCTTAATGGCAAGCATCCTCATCATTTCATCCAATTGGTTGCAGTAGACATCAGCTGTAATGGACTGACTGGGTTTCATTAAGCTGTAGTGGATAATACCAGTGCTGGACCACCAAACAGACACTATTAGCTTTTTTTTTGATGAATATTCAGTTTTGGACTGTGTTTCAGCATTTCATCTTTATCCAACCATTGTGCTGAATGCTTGCGATTTGTCAAAAAATAATCTATTTTTCATCACATGTAACAATATGGTATAGAAATGGTTCACTTTTATGTCATGACAGCAAAGAAAGGCAAGCTTCGAGATGATTTCTCTTCTAATGCTCATTTAATTCATGCAGAACCCATCTATCCAGCTTCTATACCTTGTTGATTTGTTTCAAAAGGTCCGATATTGTTGGAATAGTGATGTCAAACCTTGATGCTAATTCACACGTAGGTTGAGATAGATTCACTTCCACTACAGCTTTCAGCTCATCATTATCCACCTTGGTCTTAGGTCACTCACGTGGCTCAATTTCAGAATTTAAATCACCAGAGAAAAATTTCTCAAACCATGGATGTACTGTGCATTCACTCATTAGCTACATCCTACCCAAACACTTCATTGATATTTTGAGCTGTCTGTGCTGCTTTGGTTCCATGACGGAACTCATGTTCATGAGCTTCACAAAAATGGCTCTAAAATAATATAAAAGATAATCAGAAGCCAAGACATGTATTTGAAAGACTGAAGATGTACCTTCACAATAAAAATAAAACAAGAAGTGTCAAAGTGAAATTTCAGAGATATCAAATGTCAAACTTAGTACTTAAGGAAATTGAACATTTCATATTTAATAACCGAATATTGCAATGTTGAATCTCTTTCATCTGAGGGGACAGATATTAAATGTAATAAAAATCCTGTAACAAACAAATTTGAGGTCTGTTTTTAAACTCCAACTATATTTTGGTATTTATTTATATTTTTGTTGTAGCAATAAATGAAAATTTCCTACTGACCCAACAGCCAGCAATATTTATGTGAACAGCAGCCTCTATTCTGTGATGAATCTTGTACTCATTCAACTGCAAATTCTAAAAAACAATAGCCAAAAGAAAGTTCAACATGCCTATTGAACATGTTAATTATTTTTAATTATTAATAGATTTCAAATAGATAGTTTTTCTCAGTGATAATGTTTTTTTATTGTTCTTTCCTTATATAAGCAGGAAGATACTAAGCAGATATAGGACAAGGGAATTATTTAAAATGCTAAGGAAGTTGTTTTGTGTCATTCGTCAGATCTGGAATCAAGATCATCCTATCACAATTTGATATTAGCATGGTCTTAATGATTTTTATCTTCATGATGTGTTGGTTTCAATGCTAGATGTATTTTAGAAATACTTAAAAAGCCGCTTTAAAAATTACAGATACACATGTCCCACCTCCCACTTACTCATTCAGAAGTTGATTGGGAGTCTACAGGTGGTCTGACCATCTCTACTATTTAAAACTTCCACAAGTAATTTGGATGTTCACAACCAAGAACCTTAGTGGATACAATACCCCTAAAAGAGAGTATGAGATGACAGGATCTGAAGTATTAATAGCTAATAGAAAATAAAATTTGGCATGTTCTTCAAAACAAATATGTTTTAAGATTAGTAATTTGTCCATGCAATATTATTCTCAGAAGAAAAAAAAATGATGTGTGCTTTGGATAGGTACTAATAGCCCAGAATGAAAATTTTTGCATGATTTTGTAAATAAACACAGTGGCATACCTAAAGATGTGAAAGGAGGTAAAAATCTTGCCCATACATGATGGAATTTATCCTTATAAAGTGAGCTATGACTCCCATTGTATTAATAACTGGAGGGAAAGTGAAAGGAATGGTTGGAAATGCAGGTAAGTCTGTAGGTTTGACCACAGAGCGAGGATGTTGCCAACTAGTTTCTTCTATTTTCTCAGTAAAATCTTAAGGTGGTATTTGGCAAGTTAAAATGAACAGAGGGCAGATAAAATATTAATAGAAAGCCTCTCTGGAGAGCAGAAGAGAGAGCAGATAAGGAAAACACAGAACTGCCAAGAAGTATTCCAGGCCTCACTCAGGTGGAAGACTCTTAAGTTGTAGTGACACCAATATTCACAGTTATATTTTTCTCCGGCAGCACTCAGGAACTGGGATGTTCTTTGGTAAAGGCAGACAGCTGATGTTTCCTGACAAATGAAATGGAAAGGCAGCTTGGGAAAAGAAACCTGAGGCTATTTGCATGAGAGTAGCTGAATCTAAGGAAGATAAAGATAAATAGAGGCAAAAGTGAGAATAGGAGTAAATGAACTTGATGAATCTGAAAACAGGAAACAGGGAGTAACCAAGTAAAGAAAATGGAAAATGAGAGTGGAAGGCCAGCTGATTAAATGTTTCTATCCAAAATTTTATAATGAGAGAATTTCTTAGTGATTGCAAGGTATAGTCTTAGAAGTGAGGTACTAAGGGGGTGGAAGTGAGTGAATGTAAATTGCACTGGATGTGAGGTCAAGGAGTTGATAAGCTGGGGTTCATGGCTGGTCATCCTTGGGGATTTTGAAATGTCTTAAAATGATGACAGCACTTGAGATGAAATATATAATTATGATCCAGGCAATGAAATATGTCATTTAAAGTATCCAGGTAATGAAGGGATGTGCCCAGAAGTTCAGCAGAACACAATGAGCCAATAGTAAAGATAGACTGGGTGTATGGTATTAGTCTCAAAGAATCAGAAGTTGTATTCAATGGTAAAATTACAATAGTTTGTAAATAGCCAGCATTATTGAATTAAGAGGGGAATCACCTAACTTCCTGCTCCTGAGATACATGTGATAGTGATAGATACTATTTAAAAATAATAAGGAAAAATAGGTCCTATCATATGATTTTGAATGGACATTTTCAAGTCATGCATTATGAATCATGTATAGATTCATAACAAGTGCTTTTTGCCAGACTGGGTAAAAAGGCAGCCACACCTAACACAATAGGACAATAGAAGCTAATCAATCTACTTTGGTATGATGAATATAATTGGAGACAGGGACCTTGATTTGAGGTCCATGGGCCTCCAAACGGTCCATGAATAGAATTTACATGGTTGGGACACTGGATGAAAAAAGATTGCATTTCTATTTTCACTATTCTATCTTATATTTAACACTTCCTTCATTTATGAATGTAGGCAAAAAACCACAGTAGTTAGGAATATCTGTGTCTATGTCAATAATGGAAGTCATGATATTTTCATATTACTTTAATGATATGTACAAATATTTAGTATCTATCATACATATAAACCATATACTGATTTGAATAATTTTCATTAATATTTATCACTATTTCAAAATTGCAAGTTATTAGAGTGCTAATAGATCTCTATATTTAAAGTGTTATTAACATTGTATATACATTATTTCATCATTTATTAATATTCTTATAATTGTATCTCAGTTTATTAAAAATGTTCTCTGAAGTGGTCCAAGGGTCTGCATAGCACAGACACATCCACTAACACAAGCCAAACTCAACATCTAGCCACCTAGAATTTCTTTCCGGAAATCTTCTGGTCTCTCATCCTACCTGGGCATATCTCTAGCATTGATCTTTTTATAGTTCTAAATCAATAACACAGCCTAACCTCAGCCAGGGGCTGCACTGCCACCCTGGGCAACTTTGTAAAAGCCACCTTTGATGCCATCTCCAAGACCTATAGCTATCTGACTCCTGACCTCTGGAAAGAGATATTATTCACTAAGGCTCCCTACCAGGAATTCACCGACCATCTTGTCAAGACCCACACCAGAGTCTCCGTGCAGAGGACCCAGGCTCCAGCTGTGGTTACAACATAGCATTTTTATACAAGAAAAATAAAGTGAAATTAAGCCTGTTAAAAAAAAAAAAAAAGAATAAAGAAACTGGGCTCTAGTTCAAGCTCTGCACATAGCCACCACAATGTACCCTTGGGTAGTCATCTCTTCCCTTCTCTGGGTCTCAAATCCCTAGCCATAAACAGATGGGGCCTCAGAGGCATTGTTCTTGTAGACAATTTTCCTTTGGTTTTTAAAGTATGTTTTTTTTTTAATTATAAAAGTAATATTTGCTGATTAAAGAAAATGTGTAAAATATGGAAAAGTAGAAAGAAGGAATAATACAATAATTCTATGATCTGTTTCTAGATCTATTTCTAACACTACATAAACCTAGGAGGAAGGCAGACCAGACGGGGAAACCGACACAAGTCACCCAAGTCTTACTGTTAGTGCGTCTGGTTCACAGTGCAGGACTCCTGACCGCTACTCGCCTACAGACTCCAGCTCAATGGCTTCTTCAAGGAAAAGAGGCTCTCTCCAGCAGAGCCAGGGGCACCTCCCTGCTGCCACCTACTGTTCCCAGTAGGTGGTTAGGAGGTGCCCTTTCCCCACTAACAGGGACTTCTCACAGGCTCATAGGATGCTCAATCCTCAAGCAGGAGAAGACTCACCCAAAGTCACCCAGAGAGTGAACAGCTCTGGGCCCTGCTCTTCCTACCATCTCAATATCAATTCAGCTCAAAATGAAGTTCTTCCTAGTATGGTCAACATAGTAAGACACCATCTGGACAAAAAATTTAAAAAATTAGCCAGGTGTGGTGGCACGTACCTGTCATCCTGGCTACACTGGAGGATGAGGAGGGAGGATCGCTTCAGCCCAAGAGTTGGAGGCTGCAGTGAGCTATGATCACACCACTGCACTCCAGCCTGGGTGACAGAGCAAAACCCTGTCTCAAAAAAATTTAAAAATGAAGCTCTTCAGGACCAAGTCTCTCTTCCGAGTGGTCATTTCACATTTTACAAAACACACGTATGTGTTCCTTATTAACCCTTGGATAACATATATTCACCACTGCTCATTACTAAACAGAAAGACATAAGAACAGCTAGGGAAACTGAAGTCACGGGTTTGATCTCAGCACCACTCATGCGCTTGCTTTATAACTGTAGGAGTATGACAACCTCATCCGTAAATTAGGGAAAGTTATGGCACCATCTCCCAGGGCCATTTGGAGGATTAAATTAGGTAATGAATATCACTTAATTATTACTTGTTACTCCATAAACATTACCCATTTATTATTTTCTCATCACTGCTTTCTAATTTTTCTTGAGAGCTATTTATTAGTTTTATAATAAAACGCCACACTTTATTTTTAAAACCAAAGGAAAGGTGGCTACAAGAAAAACATTGCTGAGGCCCTGAGAAGGTTCAATTAAGTAGTCACTGCCTTGAGCCCTTAGCTGGGTTCGCCCTCACAGTCTTCTCTTCCCCAAGCCTCACGCTGAACGTGGCTAAGAAGAACTCACCATCACCATGGGAATACACAAGGAGTCACAGGCACTGAGAAGAAATTCTGAGAAAGCCTCCAAGGTGTCTTCCTTCTCGGCACTGGGAGCTGTGAATGGATTCTCCTGGGCCGAAGGATCACTCTGGAATTCCACAGCCAACCTACGAAATCAATGTGTGAATATGTCCACTAACACCTAGGCAACATAAAGTTTAGAAGCACCCTCCTAGTGGGTGCCTGGGCTCAGGATCCAGGGAAAGTATCTTTTATTTGGAGAAAATTCAAGACACCTTCCCTGGATTCTTGACAACCTAAAAAATTCCACATATATATATAAAACTGCCTCTTCCCCAAGAAACTGTGAGCTTCTTGTGGGCAGCAGCCACTTTGAATTCTCTTTCTAACCCCACAGTCTAGCATCAGGCCTGGCACACAGTAGACACAACAAACATTTGTTAATATAAATGGAATTAAGTTAACAAGCACTCAGTGACTAGGCTAGCGCTAGGCTAGTGGGGTAGTGGAGACAAAGGTAAATGAGACACAACCTCGTGGCACAGTAGCAAAGACTTCACAAGGAAGGATTCTTTAGAAATGTCCTACCCCTTAGCTACTGTCCTCAAACCTCCTACATTCCCTCAAACTCTGCCCCAGCCAAAGTCCTCTTTGCTATGCAGCAGAGCATCAGAAATCAAGTGTTCCTTCTAGAACTTCATCCTTTGCCTCAATTCCTTCCACCCCTACCTTCAGTGCTATTACCTCAGACGACAGAAGGCCCCTCACCTGCAGGCATTTCTAAATCCCTCCAGAGTACTCAGGAGAAACTTTCCTCTTCGAAGAATGGCCTTCTCTGAATCTCTACTGGAGGCATGGCCCTGAAGTGAGAAGGACAGGGAGGAGCCTATTGATTAAGTACCTACTCTGTGTCTCCATCAATGCTTGGATGACCACAGACCTCTTCCTCTCACACTGCAGTCTGAAACTCCCACATACCTAATTTTCCAGGGATCTTGGTTATATCCTTGAAAATCTAATAACTCCTTTAAAAAATGGTAGAGAGGGAAACCTTAACCACCAGTCTCCCTGTGAACCACAGGACTGGCACTTGGTCTATTATATGCAGAAAGCTGTCATTAGCCTCATTGACTGTAATGTCCATATTAGTTGCTCTAAAATAAAAGAAAATCCCTACCACATTAGGTATGAAGAGCTTAATTTCCAAGGTTAATTCTGAAAAACATAATCAATGTTCATACTGACAGTATCTTTCCTACTATCTTACGTCCACAGACCATTAAAAGCCAACAATTACAACACATTGCACATTGGTCAGATTCTTTCTAAGATTCTAGTGAATCTAGGCTTAAATAATTTTGTGAGCATGTTTACCATACCTGTTTAGATGCTATAAAGGGGTGAAATGTGTAATGGGCTTGGGTACAAACACGCTGAGATTTACTATCCAGGCTCAGGTGCTTGAAAATTTTGGATCTTAGAGAAAAATTATTTCACCCTGTGGCTTCAGTTTCCTCACCTGTAAAAATGGGGATGATAACCCTTAAACCTCGTAATTCTGCAGTTAGGGAAAAAAATGACATCTCATTGTAGGTGTGTGTGCATGAGAAAAAGCCATAAAATGGCATGCAGTGGTAAGGCAATGTACTAATTATCCTTCTAAAAACATATAGCATGCTCTCCAGAAGAAGCAGGCTGCAGTGCACTGACCAGGGGTCTCCTGTTCAGCAGGGTCTGGGAAAACTCTGAACACCGGCTCAGCATGGCTTCAACCAAGGCCCGCAGTTCCCTGTACTGCACAGGTGGAGTGCTCTGATGGTCCTTCCTGCATCCAGAGAGATAAGAGAAGGCTCAGAGTGAGGCAAGGGTACTCCTAAGATACCCCCAGGCTCTCAGGCAATGGAAGGCAGTGCAGTGTTGTTGGATCAGAACACAGGGTTTGATCTGATAAAAATCCTTACTCCAACACTTATCTAGTTGCACAACTTTGTGCACATTCCTCACCATCAGTTTCTTCATCTATTAAATGAGGGTTAATAGTACTCTCCTCATAGAATTATTCTGAGGATCAAATAGGATAATATTGCCAAGCACTTATCTTAATGCTTAATACATAGCAAATGCCAGCCATGACTATTATTATTGTTATTAAGGACACAAAGTTTTCTCACTGAGAGGGGCCCCTTGGTGAAGGAAGCACTACCTAGAACCTAGAACTGAAGGTGCATTGAGAGATGTAATGGTCACTGTTCTCAAATAAGTGACAAGCTCTCCTGAGGAAGAGATCAAACTTGCTCTCTGTTACCTCAATGGGGAAAACCAGGATCAAAAGGTAAAAGTAATCAGGACCCAGATTTTATTTCGGCACATGGAAGAACTTTCTAAGAGTCAAAACTCTATAAAGGGCCGGGCGCGGTGGCTCACGCCTGTAATCCTAGCTCTCTGGGAGGCCGAGGTGGGCGGATCGCTCGAGCTCAGGAGTTCGAAACCAGCCTGAGCAAGAGCAAGACCCTGTCTCTACTATAAATAGAAAGAAATTAATTGGCCAACTAAAAATATATAGAAAAAATGAGCTGGGCATGGTGGCGCATGCCTGTAGTCCCAGCTACTCGGGAGGCTGAGGCAGGAGGATTGCTCGAGCCCAGGAGTGTGAGGTTGCTGTGAGCGAGGCTGACGCCACAGCACTCACTCTAGCCAGGGCAACAGAGTGAGACTCTGTCTCAAAAAAAAAAAACAACAAAAAAACTCTATAAAGGTAGAGGTGATGATGATCTAAGAAGAAGTGAGTTCCCCATTCTGGGAGATTATAGGCAGAGCTTGGAAAACTACTTTTGGAGATTCAGTCATCATGAGTGTGGGGTAAATGTGAACAGGTAACATTTAGGGTCCAGCTGAACCCTCATATTCTGTAGACTCATAAGAGGCAAGAGTCATAGACTAGTGTAATTGTGAGCTCCAAGAGGCCAGGAACCAGTTTTATCTTTTCATTTTACCTAAGCAGAGATAGATGCATTGTAAATTGATGCTAAATACAAAAAGATGTTAAATGGGCCAGGTGTGGTGGCTCATGCCTGTAATCCCAGTGCGTCAGGAGGCCAAGGCAGGACAATCACTTGAGGCCAGGAGTTTGAGACCAGCCTGGGCAACATAGTGAGACCCCATCTTTACAAAAAAAGAAAAATTAGCCAGGCATGGTGGCACATGCCTGTAGTCCTGGCTCTTTGGGAGGCTAAGGTGGGAGGATCACTTCAGCCCAAGAGTTCAAGGCTACAGTGAGCTATGATCACTCCAGCTTAGGTGTTAAATGAAATGAATGGGCCGGGCGCGGTGGCTCACGCCTGTAATCCTAGCACTCTGGGAGGCTGAGGCAGGCAGATCGCTCAAGGTCAGGAGTTCAAAACCAGCCTGATCAAGAGTGAGACCCCGTCTCTACTAAAAATAGAAAGAAATTAATTGGCCAACTAAAAATATACAGAAAAAATTAGCCGGGCATGGTGGCGCATGCCTGTAGTCCCAGCTACTCGGGAGGCTGAAGCAGAAGGATCGCTTGAGCCCAGGAGTTTGAGGTTGCTGTGAGCTAGGCTGATGCCACGGCACTCACTCTAGCCTGGGCAACAGAGTGAGACTCTGTCTCAAAAAATAAAAAAAATAAATAAATGAAATGAATGAATGAATATTTGACAGGATATTGGTTTCCTAGGACTGCTATAATAAATTACCACAAACTGGTTGGCTTAAAACAACAGAAATTTATCCTCTCACAGTTCTGGAGGCTAGAAATCTGAAATGAAAGTGTGTCAGCTGGGCCAAGCTTTCTCTAAAAGGGTCTTGGAAAGAATCCTTCCTCGCCTCTTCTTAGCTTCTGGTGGTTGCCAGCAATCCTTGACATTCCTTGGCTTGTAGCTACATCACTCTAATTTCTGCTTCTGTCTTCACATGGTGATCTTCTTTCTGTGCGTGTCTGTGTCACTGTATGTCCAAATCCCCCTCTCCTTATAAAGAGACCGGTCATTGGATTTAGAGCCCATGCCATATGACCTTACTTTAACCCAGTTATATCTACAAAGGCCCTATTTCCAAGTAAGGCTCATTCATAGGTTCTGGGTAGACATGAATGTTGGTGGACACTATTCAACCCAGCACAGTAGCTAAGAAAAAACTTGTTAACCCTCATCCCTGGGTCTTTTTGAACACTAAGTATCATCTCTTGACCCTTCTAATAGGTTCTTAGTCACTTATATATAGTTAAAGCTTAATTTTCCCTTTTTTCCTTCATTTCTGGAAGCTCTTTTCAGTAGCTCTTACTCCTCATTCTTCCTCTAGTTGTGTTTCCCAGAGACTCTCTGTGACACTCCACCTCAGTAACGGTTCTGGGAAGTTAAAGTCAAAAGTAAAATCATCCAAGGATTAATAAATAACCTCCCCCTAGCCATCTCTCTCCACAATTCTAACCCGACCAGCATTCCTGCTTCTTCGGGCATCACCCCCTTCACATAACCTGCTGGCAAACTGACTACTGTACCCTCAGCAATCCTTATACTTTCCCACTCACATGTTTTTGCTAACCCTGGTCCTCCCACAAATCTAAATCTCTCTCATGCCTCACAGCATAACTCAAATACCACCTCCTGCCTGAAAGGTGCTACTGGTCCCCCTAGCCCCAACCTCCTGGGAGACTTCCAGCTCTGCATGGGTACCTCTGATGAATACAGCTCTTACTCTCTGCCTTTGTGGCCCTGTTGGTTACTCATCTCACCCACTCTGGGATTCATGCTCCATATTTAGAGAATCAAATCCAGGGAAGGACAAAAGGGAAAGGGAGACAGACTGAAGTCATTGTAATGTAAATGGTATTCTTTTGTTTCGATTTTAATAACCACCCTAGAGTCAAATCACAGAGACTTAAGTATGGTTCCAGAAGAGACTATAAAAATTAACAACTTTTTGGCCGGGCGCGGTGGCTCACGCCTGTAATCCTAGCACTCTGGGAGGCCGAGGCGGGTGGATCGCTCGAGGTCAGAAGATCGAGACCAGCATGAGCGAGACCTCGTCTCTACTAAAAAGAAAAAAA
>CAUYPO010008434.1:0-40342 GCA_963574435.1 Cheirogaleus major
GGGGGTACGAATATTGTTAGGGTTACATACATTGCCCCCACCACCCCGCCCCCCCCACATGCCAGAACTTCAAGCGAGTCCAATCCCCAGGTGGCACGCACGGCTCACATTATGTAACTCTACACTTCCTCCCCCCTCCCGCCTGCCCTCCATCCAACAAAAGATTTTTTTTTTTTACATTTTGGATACATTGTATAACTTTGCCTCTCCCTAAGAAGGGTTAGAAGTATGACCTTCCCCCAGACAATGCTTGCCACATCCCTATGATGTGGGTCTTGCCCCCCCCCCGAGACCCTGGTGAACACTACCACCATTTGAGCACCATAGTTTTAATCAGTCAGTACCAAATTGATGGCGAGTAGATGTGGAGCTCATTTTCCATATCTTGTGTCACCTCACTTTGGATAACAGGCTTAAGCTTAATCCAGGATAGCATAAACAGTGTTAGCTCACTGTCATTTCTTAGAATTGAGTAATATTCCATTGTGAGCATATACCACATTTTAGTTATCCACTCATGAATTGACGGACACTTGGATTGTTTCCATGTCCGTGCAATGTTTTCCTTTTTCTTTTCCTTGTTTCATGTTTACAATGTTCCTATGGGGGACATTTTAATAAAGCAAATGACTTATTCTTCTCACATTGCATAAAGAAGCAGTTAGAGCACAAGTGGCTAAAAGTCCAAACTTCTCAGTTAGAGGGACCTGGATTTAATTCCTCTTTTGCCCCTTCTTTGCTGTGTGATCCTGGTCAATCAAGTTCCCTTACCTCTCTAAACCACAATTTCTTCCTCTGTAAAATGGAAATATGACATGGATGGCTGTAAAAATTAAAGGAAGTCATGCATGTAAAGAAGTAAAAAAATATATGTATGTAAATACATTTGTAAGTGAATTTATAAATGCATAAGATGATTAAAATATATTATTTACAAATATTAAAATTCTATATAAAATTAACTAACATTTTCTGTTTATGTCCAATGTCCAAACAACAAAGGTATACTATACACACATAGAGGTATATATGCAATATGTATATGCTTGCTAGTACACACTTGTTATTGGACTAGGATTTAGCAAATTCTAGGTTTAACAAATAAAAATACAGTATTCAAAGATAAATTTAAATTTTGGTAAACAGCAAATTATTGAGCATCCTGTATCTAAACAGGCAACCACAATAGAACATTTTATTGTTAGAGGGTTTCAATATATCCCCAACAATAATAGTTATCAATAGGTCTACTGTCATTTTGTGAGTTAAATCAGGGGAATAACCAGTTTATTGAATGACCTAGAATAATCCTATCCCAACTCTGATCACTCTGCTTCCCAGCTTCTTGGTGATATCTCTTTCAGATGTCATAACTCATTGGTCATTTATAAGTATAGGATCTTTCTAGTTTACAGATGTTGGAATCTCTTTAAGGCGTCTTAAATCTAACTACCTCTAAAACATCCACTTGACCAAAGTAAAACTCATACATTCATGCCATGCCAAGATGGTGAACAAATTAGCTGTCTCTACTTCCATTATGGTTTCTTCCATGTTGAGAACTGGCATGTGACTCAGTATTCATGCATGAGTCTTCAACTTCCAGGAAACATTGGTTATGCTCTCCCAACAAGCTTTTCACCATTTGTGACATAGGTGGCATGAGGAACCCACACAGTTTCTGCTGTCCAGTCAGCCTTCAGATGGGGAGGGGAGAGAGCACTTTTTCGCAAGCACCCCCAATCTCAGGGGCCATCTCACTTGGCTTTAAAAGGAAAAGGCAAAGCCTGATCTACTTCCAACAATTTCCTTTGAATTTCTTGCCTTCTCTGAAATAAGCTGGAGGTGCCTGGTGATGGTTGGACTTTTTCTTCATTTTAGCTAATACTACATGGATCAGTTCAGCACCTTGCTTTAGAATTTGTGGACACTATTGTATGTTGTTCTAAGTTTGGGGCTTTAGCCAAATTTCTGAGACAATAGGAAACATTTCATATAACATCCTGATAAGTTATTCAATTCACATTGTCAAATAGAACTGATTTAATTACAAAATGCCAGAATTTTTTAAACTTCATTAAGAAGCATCATGTATAATGCTTATTGACAACTGGAAAAGTGTATTCAAGCTAGACATGGACTCTGTAATCATCTGATCTCAGTGAAACCATAATTTTAAAAAATCCTTATTATTATATGATCTGTGATATTCTTTAGAACTCTGAAGCAAAACTTTTAATCACCTTGGGATTTATGCATTATTTCCTTTTTTGAAATTTAATTTAATCAATCTCTAAATTCCTTCTCTAGAAAGTACTTAATTTAGGGTTAATGCAAACCTACCTAAGGTAGTTTCATGTTCGTAACATAATTATTACTTAGCACTTCTGTCATTTATTTTTTAAAAAATTATTTATTTTTAATTGATGTATTTTTATTATATATATTTATGAGGTAAAATTTGATGCTTCAATGCATAGCTATGTTGTATAATGATTAAATCTAGGTAGTATGTCTATCAGCTCATGCATTTATCATTTATTTGTGATAACAAAGAACAGTCAAAAAATTCTCTTCTAGCTATTTTGTAACATATAGTATTTCAGTGTTCACCACAGTCAAACTCCTATGAAATAGAAAATCAAAATTTATTCTCATTATCTAATTGTAACTTGTTCTTATTGACCAACCTCTCTCGACCCTCCTTCTCCTCTCCCTTTCCAAGCCTCTGGTAACCATTGTTCTACTGTGCTTCTATGAGTTCAACTTTTTAAAAATTGGTTCTACATATAAGTGAGTTCATGTTGTATGTCTTTTTGTGTTTGGCTTATTTCACTTAGCATGATGTCCTCCAGGTTGATCCACATTCTTGAAAATGACAGGATTTTATTATGTTTTTCTTTTTTTATTGTAGTATATTACAGGGGTACAAACGTTTAGGTTACATGTATTGCCTTTGCACCACTGAATCAGAGCTACAAATGTGCCTATCCCCCAGACAGTGAGCACTGCACCCATTAGGTGTGAATATACTCATCCTCTCCTCCCCCCTCCCACCTGCCTGACACCCGATGAATGTTATTTCCATATGTGCACTTAAATGTTGATTAATTAGTACCAATATGATGGTAAGTACATGTGGTGATGGTTTTTCCATTATTGTGATACTTCACTTAGGAGAATGGGCTCCAGCTCTATCCAGGGTAATACAAGAGGTGCTAGATCACTACTGATTTTTTGTAGCTGAGTAGAACTCCATGGTATACGTACACCACATTTTATTAATCCACTCATGGATTGATGGGCACTTGGGTTGTTTCCACACCTTTGCTATTGTGAATTGTGCTGCTATAAACATTCTAGTGCAGAAGTCTGTTTTATAGAATGTCCTTTTTTTCCTTTGGGTAGTTGCCCAGTAGTGGGATTGCTGTATCAAATGGTAATTCTACTTTTAGCTCTTTGAGGTATCTCCATATTGCTTTCCATAGAGGTTGTACTAGTTTGCAGTCCCACCAGCAGTGTATGAGTGTCCCTATCTCTCTTTACCCATGCCAACATTTGCTCCTTTGGGACTTTTTGATAAAAGCCATTTTCACTTGAGTTAAGAGCTATCTCATTGTGGTATCAACTGTAATGTCTCCTTTTTCATCTCTGATTTTATTTATTTTAGTCTTCACTCTTTTTTTATTCAAGCTAAAGTTTTGTTGATTTTGTTTATCTTTTCAAAAACAATAAACTCTTCATTTTCTTGATCCTTTGAATTGTTTTTTATTCTTTATTTTGTTTATTTCTGCTTTGAGCTTTATTATTTCCTTCCTGCTACCAATTTTGAGTATAGGTTGTTCTTGTTTCTCTTGTTCCTTGAGATGCATCATTAGGTTTTTAATATGGGCATTTATTGCTATAAACTTTGTGCTTAGAATTGCTCTTTCTGTGTCCCATAGATTTTACTATGATGCATTTCCTCTCTAATTTGTCACAAGAAAATATTCAATTTCCTTTTAAATTTCTTCATAGACTCCTTGGTTGTATAGGCACATGATGTTTAATTTCTATGTATTTTAAATTTTCTAAAGTTTCTTTTTTATTATTATTATTGGTGATTTCCAGTTTTAAGCCATTGTGGTCAGAAAAGATACTTGATCTGACCTTTACCTTTGCAAATTTGTCGAAGCTTTCTTTGTGGCTTAACATGTGCACTATTGTGGAGAATGTTCCATGTGCAATTAAGAAGAATGTGTATTCTGCAGCTGTTGCATGGAACATTCCACAATTGTCTTTTAGGTTCATTTGGTCTATGTTGCAATTTAAGTCTGATATTTCTTCATTTGTTTTTGGCTACATGATTGTCCATTGTTGAAAGTGGGATGTTGAAGTCCCCTACAATTATTGTATTTCAGTCTATCTCTTTAGATCTAAAGTCTATTTTGGCAGAGATAGATGTGGCTACTCCTCCTCACTTTTGGTTTCCATTTACATGGAAAATATTTTTCCATCCCTTCACTTTTAATCTATGATTGCTTTTATTTTATTTTATTTGGAGTATATATATATTTTTTTATTTCAGCATATTATGGGAGTACAAATATTATGGTTATGTATATTGCCCATGCCCCCCTCCCCCCTCAAGGCAGAGCCTCAAGCATGACCATCTCCTCCTTCCCTATCCCACCCGCCCAACACCCAACAAATGTTATTCTTATATGTCCACTTAGGTTGTGATCCATTAATACCAATTTGCTGGTGAGTACATGTGGTGCTTTTTTTTCCATTCCTGAGATACTTCACTTAGTAGAATGGGTTCCAGCTGTATCGTATAGCCAACTAATCTTCAACAAAACAGACAAAAATATACACTGGGGAAAAGAATCCTTATTCAATAAATGGTGCTGGGAAAACAGGATAGCCACGTGTAGAAGACTGAAACAGGACCAACACCTTTCACCTCTCACAAAAATCAACTCACGCTGGGTAACAGACTTGAACCTTAGGTGTGGAACTATAAGAATTCTGGAGGAAAACGTTGGAAATACTCTTCTAGACATTGGCCTAGGCAAAGAATTTATGAAGAAGACCCCAAAGGCAATCACAGCAGCAACAAAAAATGTGGGGTTTTTTTTTACAAATTGAGGGACTGCGACAACCCTGCATTGAGTAAGTCCCTCATTGCCATTCTTCCAACAGCATGTGCTGCTCACTTTGTGTCTCTACAATAGTATTTTGTAGCAATAAAATATTTTAATTAAGGTATTTTACACATAATTTAGACATTGTTATTTTAGACAAAGTGCTATTGCATGCTTGATAGACTACAGCATAATTTTTAATTATATAACTGTTTTATGTACTGAGAAACCAAAAACTTTGTGTAACTCTCTTTAATTATGATATTTGCTTATTTGGGTGGTCTGCATACAAGCCCACACTATCTCTGAGGTATGCTGTATATTTTCCTTACTTATTTCTTTTTTGTAAAATTGACAGATAATATTATATGTTTTTATTGTGTACATCATCATGTTTTGATGTTTACATACATTGTGGAATTGTTAACTGTAGCTAATTAACAAATGCACTACCTCACACAGTTGATTTCATGGAAGTGGAGGGTACAACGGTAGTTATCAGAGGCTGAACAGTGAGTTAGGAGGTAGGGGGAATGGAAAGAGGTGATGCTTTTCTATATTTCATGAGATGTAAGAACAGAAACTGGGACTAGTTAGGTTTTTGTTCTTTATCTGGATGGGACAATGAATATTTGCTGAATGATATATAAGGAAATTCTTATACATACTATCCCTACGGAAGAAACCGCCTCTTTGGTCAAGCTCAATACTTGGTTCAAATAAGTCCAAGCTCAGCTGTGGAGAAATATCCAAAAGGTCAGAGAATATGTTCTACTTCTTAATTGGTGTGAAATATTCAAGTTCTCTAGGGTACAGGGAGGGAAAATAGGCTCTGATCTTTGAATAAACTGCAATTACATGGTGTTATCAATTGCACAAGTTTGTATTTCATACTTATACATTATTTAAAGCAGGGGATACTATGCATAAAGATATATATATTTCACAACTAGAACTTTAAGAAAATTATTTTCAAAAATTCATCTTTTTATCCTATCTCACATGACTTTGAGAGAAAGAACTTTATGTCTTTTTGCAATTTATTTAGAACTTAGCACTATGCCTGATATGAAGTGCATAGTGAACTCATGATTTTTGTCTGAATGATATTGTCACAGAAAATAATTCACTTGCAGAGGCAGGTGCACTGATTATGTAACAAGCAAATTGGGTATAGAAATCTAGCTTTGCTACATAATAGTTATATGAAATTAGAAAACCCAGAATGTTTTTTTCTTATATTGTGTTCAGTTTTTGAGATGTTAAGAAATTGTAACAGATTTTCATGATGTTATTGTCATGATAAAGTAAGGTTAATTTTCTTTGTATATTGAAACACCTAACCATATTAGGCAATTCAATAAGGCCTATTGGATAGGTCAAAATAAATACTTCTTGTTTGTCATCAACAGTCTATTTGAATAAATATGGTCAATTGTGAAACATGCAAATTGAAATATCATGAATATTTCTGCATAAAATATTTGTTACACATTTCATGTTTCTTCACAAATATAAACTAATAAAGATCTTGCAAAGTTAATTTTTTTCAAATGATAAAGCATTTATTTCTCCTCTCCTCGTAGAACATTTGAGTATGTGGTTTCTTCTCATTTCCTTGGTTCTTCATTATGATTAATTTTTTAAAATTATCATCAAAGTCTCATTATCTGATAAGAGCAACTTGAAGTTATAGAATTCTGCTTCAATATTTCTTTAATGATTTCTCACACCTACTCAGAGAGAATGTTTTGGAATGTATATCACATGTCTTGAATCTCATAACCTGAGGCCTCACACTTATTAATGATAGGGTATTTAATGAGTTATTTATTTTCTGAATCTGTATTTTTCACCTAGGAAATGAAGAAAGTTATATTATATAACTTAATGTGTTAGTTATGATATTAACTGTCATCTAGTAGGTCTTAAATATTATCTGTATTCTATATAAGTAGCAAAAACAAAAACTTTGTTTTCTATAAATTGTTGCTTATATAAATAATTCAACTTATGTAGCAATTCTCATTCCTGTTTGACCAGGACTGTCTCATTTTTAACACTGTAAGTCCCAGATATCAGGGAAATTTCTATAACACAGTACACTGAATAAATGTCAATAGACATTAACTATTTTTTCTGTTCTTTAAGTCTGAATCTTTGATTTCATATACAAGTACAGCAATTTCCTGACTTAATTTCATCTCTTACCAGGCTCTTACTTCTCATTCTTATACCAAAATTATTTATTTTAGCTAAAACCTGAGCATATTCTTTTTGTTCATGTGCTCTTCTTAATCCTTTGTATCCATCTTTCAAAAGTCAGACTTATGATTGAAAGAGGAGAAAAAATTGTGAATCAATTATTCATATTTGAGATAACTTAAGATTTTGAAACTGTTATTTCTTAAGCTAAAAGAAGTTAATTCACAAATGATAAGATTTTTAATTGATTCTGAACCACTTTGCCTGGGGTGGACTCTGGGAAGAAGTGTTTTCAGAAATGCTCAATTGATTTTTATGATTATGCAAATTTGGAAAACTATGCCCAGGAAGATGATCATAATTTTATTTTTTAAAAAACAACTATATCATTTCTTTGCAACAAAAAGTGCCACAAGAAAAATGTTTCCATTGTTTAGAATACTATATGGTGACAAGAAAGGATGCAATTTTGCCATTAGCACCAACATAGATGAGCTTGGACATTGTGTTGAGAGAAAAAAGCCAGGAACACAAAGATAAGTACGGCATGCTCTCATTCACCTGTAGAAGCTAAAATAGTTGATCTTATAGAAATAGAGAGTAAAATAGTAGGTACTAGAGGATTGGAAGGGGAGGAAGAGAGAGTGATAACTGGAGGTTGGTTAATGAACACAGAAGTACAGGTACATAGTAGGAAGGAACTCCAGTGTTCCACAACCACTACATGGTGACTATAATAAACAATTCATTGCATGTTTTCAAAGAGCTAGAAGAACAGATTTTGAACGTTCTCAACACAAAGAAATTATGAATGTTTGAGGTGATGGATATACTAATTACCCTGATTTGATCATTATACATTATATGCAGGTATTGAAATATCATCCCATACCCCATAAACATGTACAATTATTATGTGTCAATTAAAAATAATGATAAAAAAGAAACAAAAATGTTGTCATTGTGATATGTTAAGTGTGCTTATCTAGTATATAAATACTCTGAAAGAACATGAAAAATGTATACATTCTTATATTGGTCACCTTATGTCTTTTTTAAAACACAAGCGAATGTATTAGCATTTATAAAATCACAATATTTACATATAAGCATATATATATTTCTTCTACTATTTTTATCTGATTCATATCAATATCGAAGAAAAATCATAAATTCGTACATGATTTTTTGCCTCATGTATTGAATACTAATAAACTATTTACGATTTTATAAAATACAGCTTTCTTAAAGATAAACACTGAAAATACATTCTCTTATAGTTTCACTTTTTCTACTGATACAACTGAAAAACTATATAAATTCTTTTTCATATTTGATGATTGCATTCTGAATATTATAGGGTGAACATCAGGCATAGTTTTGAAAGGACTGGGTTGTTTCCTGTACTCTGAGACATACAGTGTTTAAACAAAGACAGTACAGACCAAGATAAATAAGATAAATAAATCAAACTGATAAATAAAATAATAATCTTATTTAAAAATGAAACTGATAGATCTTATGAAGTGTAATATCAGGCAACATGCTTTAGGCAAACACATTGATACTTGTAACTTCAAATTTTAAAGCTTTATTAATCACAAACTTTTATTCATTAAAAATTGTATTCTTACTATTAATTTTAGAAAATAAACATCTGACAAAGAATCTATCATTAATCTTCCTCATTTGCAACATATAAAAATATTTTTCTTAAGAAGTGCAACAATCGGCCGGGTGCGGTGGCTCATGCCTGTAATCCTAGCACTCTAGGAGGCTGAGGCAGGAGGATCCTTTGAGCTCAGGAGTTCAAGACCAGCCCGAGCAAGAGTGAGACCTCGTCTCTACTAAAACAATAGAAAGAAATTAGCTGGACAAATAAAAATAAATAGAAAAAATTAGCCAGTCATGCCTGTAGTCCCAGCTACTCAAGAGGCTGAGGCAGAAGGATCACTTGAGCCCAGGAGTTTGAAGTTGTTGTGAGCTAGGCTGATGCCACCGCACTCTAGCTCAGGCAACAGAGCCAGACTCTGTCTCAAAAAAAAAAAAAAAAAAAAAAAGAAGTGCAACAATCCACCAACTAATAAGAAAAAAGTCAACCTGGCACTAATGACATACAAGAATTTGATGAAAGAGTATTTACTACGTGTCATTACTGTGACAACAATGTATGCACCTTGTAAGTGACAGTGATATGGAAATAAAAACAATTTAGATTTATAAGATTATGAAATTCATGCTTTTTAAATTTATTTTAAGAGTGTAAATCTCAAAAAACTCAACAGATTACTCCAGGTATATATTCCATAGTGAACACTTCTGCAATGGGAGAATGGAAAATGTATGGCATTGTGAAGTGATAAGCTTAACACTGTGTTACAAGAACTGATTGAATTACGGTGTCAAGGAGAAGTCAGATGTAAACCTACCAAAATATTTCCTGGAATTTGCTAAATTCTTCCATTCTTCCACCACAAAAATGCCAAGCACATACTTAGTGCTCCAAATAAACATCCTCACTGTACTGGTTTGCTAGGGCTGCCAAAACAAAATACCACAGACTGTGTGTGGCTTAAACAAAATAAATTTATTTCTTACAGTTCTGGAAGCTAGAAGTCCACGTCAGTCTGTTGCCAGGCTTGGTTTCTGGAGACCTCTCTGCTTGGCTTGAGGATGGCCACTTTCTCATTGTGTCTTTATGTGGTTATCTCTCTGCACATGTACATGTCTAGTGACTCTCTGTGTGTCCAAACTTACTCTTCTCTTAAGGATAACAGTCAGATTGGATTAAGCCCACCCTACGGGCCTCATTTTGAATTAATTAACTCTTTAAAAATCTTATCCCCAAATAGGGTTATATTGGAGATACTAGGGGTAATGACTTCAACATATGAATTTGAGAGGGAGTACACAATTCAGCCCATAACACTCACCCTTTTTGTTTTTAAAATAATACTCTTTATATGAGAAGAAGAAAAGAAAATATACTTGAACAAGTCACAGTAGTAATATGTGAAAGAAAACTAAATTAAAAGCTGAATAACTGCAACAACTTGGTAGAAAAAATATTTGCATAAAATCAAAATGATTTGAACATTTGAAATAAACATGACACTCACTTTCCATGAGTACTGTTGAGAATACTGAAGTATTTATAAAATATCTTTTTCTTATCAATCTGAGTAGTGCACAGTATCTTAGTGTTCACCATAGTATAAATAATCTAGATGATCTAACGTCTATTAACGTTAATTACTAGGGCAGTTAGTCTAATTTTAACAAATTTTAATGGTTTGATCTCTACCAAAAGTTCTTTTAATAAATCATGTCATATATCTCAGAATTTGCATCAAGGACTCAATTTTAGTAAAATGGTTTTTATCTGCAGATATTCTGGGGACATCCCTTGAATTCGATTAGTCATTTTAGCAGGATTCCTCTATCTACAGATTAAGCATAACATTTTACACCAGAATTCACTTTTTAAAGTCCTCTCTTACATAATGTTACAGTGCAACTAAGTGACACATTTTCTTGGGTCAAAAATATATCTAATTGGTGATTATATGTTAGTACTGAAAAGTTTTACTATGAGAATTGTACACAAGTTAGTCCTTCACTGTGTCATCTAAAATATTGTCTAGAAAGTGCACTGTTGACACAGATGGCAAAGTCCTGAAAATATAAAACAATATTTTCTTCAGGATGCTAATTCTCCAGATAACATTTTTATCTGTGAGTATAACTGATGGTGGTAATGAAAAAATGTGACTGTATTTATGCCACAATTTTTTTTTAGAATGCTTTGGTTTTAGGTAAATGGAGATTGTCAAAAGAACAATATAGCATATGTTTGAGCTCCAAAGCTGTAATAAGGCTTGGTAGGCCTTCCTGATTTTATTTCAAGAGAGAAGGAAGGTCTCATGGCATATGAGGTGCTGAATACAGGCAAACTGATATCAGGTGAAATCATTATAAAACACACATGGTTCTTTGTATCTGTTTTGTTTCAAGGATTAGGGCTATATTCAATTGATGGTTATTTGATTTTAAGAGGAAAAACTGCATGCCCGTATCCCACCTTCTTCATCGTCCCAGACTACACTAACAAAAGGGAAAAAATAAGAAGACTTTAAGTAAAGCAGTATTTTATATCTGCAAACCATTTGAGATAATTTCAACCTAAATTAATGTAGAAAAATCTAAAGAGACAAGATAAAATCACAACAGTTTAACTACAGTAATTCCAGACATTAGCTGCTATTGAAATGAGAAAATAATACAAAATCAGGAAAGTTTTTAAAGCCATGGCCAGTTCATTTATCAATTTCCTTCTTTACTGAATCCAGAGTACATAAGTCTCAGCTGGTTTCCTTCTCATGCTTTGTTCCTTGGCAATATTGGCTAAAAATCTTGTGTTTAGAAAATGTTGTCCCTGACTTAATACTGTTTCTCAATACATCTCTGACAAAATATTCTCAGCAGGACCTGTACACAATAGTTTTAAAAAACTCAAGATCATTTGTTTATCTTGTTTCAGCCTCCCATTCCCATCCCCCACCAGACTGCTACTACATAGGAAGTCATTTTTTTCAGTTTTTCTTTGTAGCTTTAAATGATTTGAAAGTATCATCATAACCTGAAGTCAAGTAGAATAGAAATCAATTTGTTACTTAATACATAATAACAGAAGGCATGATGGTAAGAAAAAGAAAAAAACATTCTTAAAAATAAAGATATCTTGTTCTGCTAAGTTGTGTATTTATGTGGTAAGTGTGAATTACATGGTTTATTATGTATATGTCTGCATACGAAGTTAGAGATTTGAGAAATTTATGGGGATAATGTGAATTTAAATGATTTTTCCTCATGCACCAAAATAGTTCAGCAACCTTGTGTGTGTGTTTCTATGTGTGTGTGTTCATGTGTTTGCTTATTTGTTTAAATTCTATTGATGGAGAATTCTCATTTTGAGGATGCTTGGTTTTGCATATGATATTCATGTTCACAAATAATAGAAATTTGAACATTATGAATTTTTAGTTAAAAATCATTTTCCATATGATGAAATTATCATGTTACACAATCATGCATATTTAAAAGATATATTCAAATTGCAGGACATGTAACAGGGTACATAAAAATCATTGATGTGATTGCAGATTCCACGTTGCAACTAGTCTAAGAAACTAATGCTTTTACATTATAGAAGAGTATCAAAGAAGAATGCACACACTTAAGAAAAGGCTATTAAATATTCATCTTTGTTCCAACTACATATCAATGGGAGGCATGGTTTTCTTCATATATTTAAACCAAAAGAGCATATTGCAACAGATTTAGTATGCAGCAGATATAAAAATCAGCCTATTTAATATAGTGCAAGCCACTAAGTATTGTAAGAATGTAAAACGATACCAGTCTTTTCATTTTTTCAGAAAATATGGTTATTTTTCATAAAAGTATTTTTATGTTAACAAGTAATGAGTTTATTATTGATATTTTTCAATGAAAACATAATAAATATTTTATAATTTTCTCATTTTTGACATCAAATATGGTAAATTAAAACTCTAACATATGCTCAATTATTCATAATTTTAAGGCTGTAAAGCTGTGGTCCCCAACCCCGGACTGGCAGACCAGTACAGATCAGCTGGCCTATTAGGAATGGGGACACACAGCAGGAGGTGAGCAGCGGACCAGCTAGGGAAGCTTTATTTGTATTTACAGCCACTATCCATTGCTCCTATCACTGCCTGAGTTCCTCCTCCTGTGAGATCAGCAGAGACATTAGTTGCAGGAATATAAGCTCAGGGCTCCCACTGATTCTCCATTATGGTCAGTTGTATAATTATTTCACTATATATTACAATGTAATAATAGGAGAAATAAAATGCACAATAAATGCAATGAGTTTGAATCATTCTGAAACCATTTCCCTCCTCCCCACCAGGCTCAGTGGAAAAATTGTCTTCCAAGAAACTGGTTCCTGTTGCCAAAAAGGTTGGGGACCACTGCAAAGGGGTTGTATGACCAAAAACTTTGAGAACTATGGCCTTAGACATTTCAACTCTTCAACTACATGAGGAAGATATATTAGGAATGTGTAGAGTAAAAAAATAATGTGCTCAAAGAGGACAAAGTGAGTGCAAATAAGGGAAATTCAAGTTTGACACATGTTCAGAAAGATCCGGACTATGTATTTTTGCCATTTCTAGCATTAGCATAATTGGAATTAAAATAAAACTAAAATCTAATTTTGGGAACACATATTGGCTCATCAGTTCTAGGTTGCTTCCACTAGAGGAAAAATACACCTACTGTAAGTCAGCAGACCATATCCTCCAGATTGCATGCAGGAATTGGCTGGGGAGGATACATATTTCAGAAATTTCCCTTTCAGATTACTGATCTCTGAATCTGATTTGCATAAGGAAGGTTGTGCTTTCCCTAAGATTTAGGGGTATATAATAGAAATGGAAGCTATTTTACAAGACAAATTTATTGAATGGTTATGTGAGATAGCATTACACTAGTAAATATTTAAGAAAGCAAGATTTTTGAAAAATGACTCATTTTTAATTCATTCTTTTATTGAAATTGGAATAAATTGGTCTAGTAATGAAACATATAAATTGGTAGGAAAGTGCTGGAGATATGCAGCCTAGCAGCCACAGGCAGCCACCAGACATGTGAGTGAGGCTATTTTAGACCATCCGGCCTCAGTTAAGCCATCTGAAAAAGGCATCCTGAGGACTAGCCAAAGAAGAACTAAGTTGAGAACAGTCCAAATTGTTCACCTACTGAATTTTTTTTTCCTTGGAAAAACCTTTTATTGTTCGATATAAACTCATATTTATGTAGACATTGGAATAAATCTTGTCCACCCCATGAATATATTTTTTACAAAAACACAGGCAGAATTTTTTTGTTGCAAAACCAATTTAAAGGTGTGCCTTTTCTCCCTATTTTCAAATTCATTACCAAAATTAAATAATACCAGATACATATCTAACTTTAATTTCCAGGTTGGGTAAAAAAAGATCAGAAATCAAACCTTTAAAATACATTGTTCTGTTTGCTCAGTAATTAACTCTTCTTAATATCTCCTTATGTTTTACCTTCTTTTGAAATTCACCATTTCTTCACAGTAAATAAAGTGAGATTATGGTAGGTTCTTCTTTAGAGTGAGAGGTTGCTATTAGGGAATCAGAACCATGCAGAACATTTGACAATAATTAAAACTGTAAGGTTTTTTATTAAGCACTTGATGCACATATTTCCTCAAGTCCTGGAAGGTATGATATTGCTATGGTTAAGAGCATTTAATTCAGAGTTAATGTTTGAATCACAACTTTGCTCCTTACTGATTATGTAACCTTATGCATGTTACTAACCTCTGTGAACCTCAGTTTCCTCATCTGTAAAATGGAGGCAATATCACCTACTGAATTTTAAGCAAACAAAATACAAAATATTGTTGGTTTGAAACTCTAAATTGGGTATTTTTTTAAGGTGACATGATACATGGTCTTAGTGGTTGTTTTTGTTTTCTCATTGACAGTCTTTTCTATTAAGATCCTTATTATCTTTCTTCAAGCTCTTCCACTTTATGATACTGAAAAAAAAATTATTCTTTATCTGTTTCTACAAACCAGTGGATCTCAAAAGGAGTGGATTTTGTTCAAAAGGAGATGTTTAGCAATGTTTGGAGACATTTCTGATTATCACAACTGGGGAGATGCTACTCGCATTTAGGAATTCGATAATAAACTGCTAATGCACAGGGTAGCAGTTCCCACAGCAAAGAATTATCCAGCCCCACGAGTCAAACTGCAAAAGTTAAGAATCTCTGCTGCCAAGAGATCTAATAATACCTCAGGTATTTTTCTTCATGTCTTTTTAAATGTTTAGTATATGTTGTGAATGTCTCAGGTCTGATTCAAGATCCTTTGGCCCTAGAAGTTTGGATCCTAAAACAGGTCTGTTTCAATTTTTTCAGCTGGAATATAAGGACTACATCCATATTCAGAGACTTTGAAAGGTTAATGCCATATAATTAGCATGAATGAATCTATTACTATTTCTATGAATGTGAATAAATAGTCAGACAAAGGGAGAATCTCATTAGGTTATGGCTCTGCTAACAGAAAACATGAAAATAATATAACATTTATTTCTTCAAATCAAGAAATACAGGAAGAAAGAAAAAATTGCCTAAGACTCAGTTTGATCCTGTGGATTGCATTAATGATTCTTTAAAGAAATAAAGCAATGCATTTATATGTCTGGAACAATATTATGAAAGAAACACAATCCAAAATAGTTGCAAAGACTTTCAGCTACAAGCTTAGTGAGGATAACCTTCTAGGGTTAGAATTATTAATATGTAACAATATATTTTGAACCCAAGAGTAGCAAACCACTTTTATTTTGTGTATGGACAAAAGTATGGATCCACTTTTAGAGTAACTATCGTCAATGAAAAAATTGCACCCAATAAAATTATAAGGTAAGGAAGACTATCCAAGACTATTTTAACAATACAGAGAGATTAGAAAATGGTTTGAATTCAACTCTGCTGAAACAAAGTCCAAGGGAGTTTTTAGAGCTGAGGTGGGTGGATTTTAGGCCATCTGTGTTTGCTAATTGGCCTTATCCAAAGTTTTTGTTGTATCTTTTTGACAGGAGCTAGTTTTACAACTTAGAGCAAGGTGGCCACCTAAGTTAGCTTCCTACCTGTTCAGGATGACTGGGATTTAGGGTGTGCTCTCTGTCTCTTTCCATCTCACTCTTTCTGTCTGTGGTTCCTTCTCTGTGAAAACTTTCAGGATTTGCTCCTTGTATCAAGTATTATAAAATTTATGACAATGTATCCATGTCAGAGTCTTTGTTTATTGATCATGCTGTTTACTGTGTGGGCCATTTCACTCTGGAAGCCTAAGTCTTATTTCTGGGACATTTCATTGTTCCCTTGATAATTTTCTCTTCTTTTTCAATATGTTCTCTTTTTCTGGAATCTTCATAATCATATGTTAGTCTTTTGAATTGTCTTCTGATTTTTATATATTTAATTATATATTTCCCCTTTTTTGCATTTTTGCTCTGTACTTTCAAATTTCTATCCTTGATCTTTCTTCAGTTTTATAATATTTTTAAAAATAGCAAATTTTACTAATTTACGAAAGCTCTTTCATGTTTTCTCCTTCCCTGATTTTTAGAACACTAGCCCTTGCTTTAGCAAATACTAGTATCAGAACAACTCTTTAATGTTTTTCTGACTTTTTTTGTTTTTATTTTTGTTTTCCTCGAATTACTTCATTATTCTGAACTACTTTATTTTTTTAATTTTGGTATCTTTGTCCCCTTCTAATTTGTCTTCATATAATGGAATAATGATTGATTACATATTTATTTTTGTATTAGGTATAATGACATGCTTGGTACCTTATGAATAACATTCAAAATTTTAATGCTGTCACTCTCTCCCTAAATAATTCAATAATGCTGTTTTTCGTCATTTGGTTTTTGTCCATATGATATTTCATAGAACCAGATTTCTTCCAGGTATCATTTCTACCTGTGTTTACTTTGAAGATTGAAAAAGATAAGATGAAGAAGACACAGACTTCTGCTTGTACTCTGGTATTCAAAAGTAGTCACACAGCCACACCTAGGTAAAAAAGAAACTGAGAAATATAATCTAAAGTTTTGGCAACTTATTCCCATTATCAACTACATACTCGAGAAGGGAGAAGAAAAACATTTGCAGGTAGCTATTTTTTTCAGAATTAAAACAAAATCAACCAAATAAAATAGAGGATTTTTGTAAGAAGCAAAATTATAGGTTTTATTTTTTAGGGGAATAGGAAGAAAGATTTTCTTTTCTTAGGAAGAAGTAAATGTTATAAGTTGTAGTGTTATTGATTTCTCCATGGAGGTATTCTTACATATTTTGCCTAGAGAATTATTACTTATCCACCCAAGTTCTATAAGTGGAAACATAAAGAATTTAAAAAGTCAAATATTAGGCACCATTATAAAATAAATCATAAAGAATATGGTAAGTGTAAAGATACACATGATGAAAAATCTGATGGCCTGGTAAAAGGATTGAAATTTTATGTGTTTTTCCTTTTTGATATTCATGTAATTATTAAATATGTACAGCAAAGGGCATTACTTATAGAAGCAGAGTTTGATGAACTATCACCAATTATAAAAACTCATACATTCATAAAGTCTATCTTTGAATACAAATAAAACAAATTTATTTTAAAATATTTTTTCATTTTAGATACATAGATGATATAATTAGTTTCTCTTGCTACATACCAAATTGCCCTAAATTTAGTGATTAAAAATAAAAATAAATGTTTATTATTTCTAATAGTGTCTGTGGGTCATATTTATGGATGCAGGTTAGCTGGCAATTCTCTCATGAGGTTGCATGTCATTGTCACCGGGGCCTTTAGTACGATGAAGGTGCTTACAAGCTGCCTCACACACAGATGACATTGCATACAGGTTATTGACAGGAGACCTCAGTTCTTTCCCACATGGGCCTCAGCACAAGTCAATCAAAGTATCGTCGTGACACCACAGTTCATGATCTAGAAAAGCAAGATAGAAGCATCTGTGTCTCTTATGACCTAGTGTTACTTTAACAGTATTCTTTCTGCCTCAGAAATTGACCCTTATTAATTGCAACTCCTCAGGGTAAGAGCTCAAGGAGGAATGGCTCATTGGTGGCCATCTTTGAAACTAAAATATTTATGTGTGTGTGTGTGTGTGTGTGTGTGTGTGTGTGTATGTATAATTATAGCCAAATATCTTTTTTATATAACGTTTTACACCAGAAGTTCTCATCCTTTATTCTCTGGTCTCTTCTCTGCCCATTACCTGGGCATTTACTTAATGGCCATTTCCATGAAGAAACTCAAAACCATACGTGCATTTATCAATAAAAACCACGATGACCCTTTATATTACCAGTTTCAGGTTATTTTCACATACTATCCCAACTTTTAAAAAGGAAATATAAGGTATATTTCTAAGTAATTATTTGTATATGTAAGCAGAGATAATGGCAAGACAGTCTAGATAATTGGTGGGTCCAGGACAAAATGGAAATGTAACATTCCTTGTTCAACAACAAAAAATTTCACATCAGCCACAGACAAACATTAAACAGAGTATGACGATTTTCTAAACCTACGACCCTGTGAGACTGCACAGTTCGCAAACCCAAGAAGCCAATCCTGAATGGTGATCATGAGCAAGAAAATCTTCATTTATCATTAGAGATGACTTTCAAGAACTTTCAAAATACATTTTGTGAGTAGTTATCAAACTAATAAACTTGAGCATAAAGCATAAAATTGGAATTTGTTGTACCTTGTTATAAGATATTTAAGTTAATGTTAAATGAGAAAACACCTGCAAATGTAATGCTACTGTACCATATTTGCACATTTGCAACAGGTGTATAGATTGGACAAACATGCATATTTTTAAAATTTGATACAAATAATAATTCTTCTGATTACTGGGTCTTTAATTTGTTTTCCACATAGCTGTATTTCTTGAACACAATTGTATGCATTTAGCATTTATGATCCCCAATGCTTATTAAACATGACATTCCATTTTAATACACATTTCTTCTATGATATATTAAAATAAATTATCCTCAATTAATGGATGTTTTTTGTTTAAATGATGAAACAGAAAGTAGTTTTGAAAATCAGTTATTATACCTAGAATTTGAAGTTGAAAATATTGACTGTCCCAAACTGCTCATTACCTTTGATGAGATCATCCCCATGTAACGTTTTATTAGCATGCTAGTAATTTTAAATCCTTAGTAATTTTCCATAAATTATAATTATTCCAGAGGAAAATGATTAGATTTCATATATGAAGTATATAGTACTGAGGCCATTATAAAAAACAGAATTATTCAAATTAGTAAGTATCCAGTGGCATCAAATAGCTTTTATAAACGTATCAGGTCATTAATAATGAAGCATAAAAGTCTATCCAATGACTTAATTCCCCGGCAGAACCATACATTCACTTTTATTGGCTATGTGGTATACAAACCTCTTAGTTGCTAAGATAATTGTTTAATTGATGAGACTCATTTTAAACTAATAAAATAACTAATATGCATTTGTTATGTGTCTATATTTAATTTTGACTCTTTTGTATTCTTATAATCTGTTTTTGTACTATACTTTGAAACTGTTCTATTTCTTTCCTTAAATGCCTTTGACTGATAGGATAATAGTAAGGAAATATCATGCATTTATGTAGAATTTTCCTCAACTATTTTATTTTATATACGTGTGTGTGTGTATATAGGTATACGTATTTATTTTACCACTATTTTATATTTTAGTGAGGCATGCTAAACAAAAACCCGAAAGAACTTTTCTATAAAATAAAATTTTCTCTTGGATTTCTAGAATAATTTCAATGAAATGTCCATTTTATGCAACTTCCGTCTTATTTAACCAAGTTTAATAGAAATGAAAGGATTTCACAAGAGACAGAAGACCAAACAGAACAATGGACTGATGGATGATGAAAAAATGAGTGAAATAAGAGGCAAAGAATATTCACTCCTCTAAGATCCATATCCCTTTTAATATATGCCCAATGAAGTTTTAAAGTGTTATACAATATAGGCTCGTGTGCCTCCTCTTTTGTCTCTTTAAAATACACATATGTGTGCATATGTATATGTGAATAAATTATTATGCTCAATGATTCCATTTTATATTGGAAGCTTAGGGTAGAGGGAGATAACACTTCTTTTGAGTTCTCAGATTTTCAGAGTGAAAGAATCCTTATATCCTGATGTAGAGAAAATCACACAACACCATGAGATCTCAGACCTAGTGCTGGATATGGTGACTAGATGAGACAATCGAAATTTGGTAAGAATATTCCATACATGAGATGAGCAGGAAACCAGATATTTGGTGATGAAAATGATAAACTACATTAAAGTCTATCAGTGTTCAATCGTATATGGCACTTCCCTTAGGAATATCATACTATCATTTCAGGCTAAGCTGTTTGACTTATCAGTCAGATAAATATGAGTTAAATGACTTTCTGGGCAGAACTTAAACAATCAACCTCTGTTATTTTTTTGTTTTTGTTTTTCTTTCTCTTTTATTTTTTCTTATCTTTCCTTTCCCTTGACTATGCAAACCTGGAGTTACATTTCTGTGGAACTTTCATTGTTCCTGAGAGACTATGATGATCAAAGTCTACTTGCATCTGATAGTAGATGTGTAGCCCAAACGAGACATTGATATGTTAAATCAATGAGATTTGGGGGTGCTTTCCTTCATATAGTGTAACTAGGATCTGAATCAAGTTATTTTTCATAAAAACTCTCATAGAGGTCTCAGTGTGTTAGAACAATTCCTATGATGAGTGTATCAGACTGGTTCCCACTGTGAACTTACCATGCCATTCACCCAAACACCTCTCACTGGGTCCCACTTCCAACATCGGGGGTTACATTTCAAAATGAGATTTTGAGGGGACAAATACCCAAACTACATTAACTGTGCTTTGAAGATATTGCCTTTTTACAAATTGAAGGTGAGGGGCAACTACCTTCAAGCAAATCTATTGGCACCATTTTTCCAACAGCATGTGTTCACTTGATGTCTCTGTGTCACATTTTGGTAATTTTTGCAATATTTTAAACCTTTTCATTATTATAATTATTAATGGTGATCTGTGACCAGTGATCTAGGATATTACCATTATATTTCTTTGGGGGTACCAAAAACTGCCCCCATATTAGAGAGAGAACTTAATCAATAAATGTTTCATGCAGTCTGACTGCTCCACTGACCAGCCATTCCCCAGTCTCTCATCTTCTCCCCAGGCCTCTCTATTCCCTGAGACACTTTAGTATTGAAATTAGGCCAATTGGTTACCCAATAATATCCTCGAAGTGTTCAAGTGAAAGGAAGAGACACACATCTCTTACTTTAAATCAAAAGCTAGAAATGATTAAGCTTATTGAAAAAGGCATGTTAAAAGCTGAGATTGGTTGAAAGCTAGTACTTTTGCACCAGTTAGCCAAGTTCTGAGTGTAAAGGAAAAGTTCTTAAAGGAAATTAAAGTTGCTACTCCAGTGAACACACACATAAGAAGGAAAAATATTCTTACTGCTGATATGGAGAAAGTTTTAGTAGTCTGAGTAGAAGGGCAAAACAGCCACAACAGTGCCTTGAGCCATAGCTTAATCCAGAGAAAGTTCTTAACTCTCTTCAATTCTATGAAGGCTGAAGGAAGTGAGGAAATTTCAGGAAAAAAAAAAAGTCTGAAGCTAGCAGACATCATCAGTTCATGAGGTTTAAGGAAAGAAGCCATCTCCATAACATAAAAAGACAAGGTAAAGCAGCCAATGCTATTGTAGAAGCTGCAGCAGTTATCCAGAAGATCTAGCTAAATTCATTGCTCAAGGAGGTTACACTAAACAACAGATTTTCTTTTTTCTTTTCTTTTTTTTTTCTTTTTTGAGACAGAGTCTCACTCTGTTGCCCAGGCTAGAGTGCCGTGGCATTAGCCTAGCTCACAGCAACCTCAGACTACTGGGTTCAAGCAATCCTTCTGCCTCAGCCTCCTGAGTAGCTGGGACTACAGGCATGAACTACCATGCCTGGCTAATTTTTTCTATATATTTTTAATTGGCCAATTAATTTATTTCTATTTTTAGTAGAAATAGGATCTCACTCTTGCTCAGGCTGGTTTCGAACTCCTGAGCTCAAACGATCCACCCACCTCGGCCTCCCAGAGTGCTAGGATTACAGGTGTGAGCCACTGTTCCCGGCCCAGATTTTCAATATCTACGAAATAACCTGATATTGGAAAAAAATATGCCATCTAGGACTTTCATAGCTAGAAAGGAGAAGTCATTGTCTGGTTTCAAAGCTTCAAAGGATAAGCTGACTCTCTTGTTAGAAGCTAATGCAGCTGGTGACCTTAAGTTGAAGCTAAAGCCCACTTGCCATTATGAATATCCTAAGACCCTTTCGAATTATGTTAAATTTACTCTGTCTATGCTCTGTAAATGGAACAACAAAGTCTGGATGACAGCACATCTGTTTACAGCATGCTTTACTGAATATTTTAAGCCCACTCTTGAGACCTACTACTTGAAATAATATTTATTTCAAAATATTACTGCTGATTGACAATGTGTAGTTACCCAGGAGCTCTAATGGAAACATGCAAAGAGATTAAAATTGTTTTCTTAACCTACTAACACAACATCCTTTCTGCAGCTCATGGATCAAGGAGTGATTTTGACTTTCAAGTCTTGTTTAAGAAATACATTTCTCAAGATTACAGCTATCATAGTGATCCCCTGATTGATCTGGGCAATGTAAATTGAAAACCTGGAAAAGATTCATTATTCTAGATGCCATTGAGAACATTTATGATTCATAAGAGCAGGGAAAAATATTAACATCAACAGGAGTTTGAAATGAGTTGATTCCAAACTTAATGGCTTATTTTGAGAGGTATAAGTCTGTAGATATGATAGAAATAAGAAGAAAACTAGAACTAGGAGTGGAGCCTGAAAGTGCAACTAAAATTGCTACCATCTCATGATAAAACTTGAATGGATAAGGAATTGATTTTTACAGTTGAGGAACGAAAGTAGTTTTGAGATGGAATTTACTTTTGATGAAGATGCCATGAACATTGCTGAAATGACAACAAAGAATCTAGAATATTACATAAATATATTATAGTTTTTAAAAACATAGCACAGTTTGAAAGGTTTGACTCCAATTTTTAAAGAAGTTCTACTGTGAGTAAAATGTTATCAAACAGCGTCGCATGCTACAGAAAAATCTTTTATGAAAGAAAGAATCAATCAATGTGGCCAATTTCATTATTGTCTTATTTTAAGAAATTACCACAGCCACCCCAGCAACCATCTTCAGCAACCATCACCCTCATCAGTTAGCAGCCGTCAACAGTAAGGCAAGATTCTTAATAGTACCCTTCCTTGAATTATGAGTAAAGATATAACATCAGCTATCTGCCAATATTTTCCATTATTGCCAAACCATAACATAACATAGAAGACAACATCTATCTTCCATTCCAGATCTATTACATTCCTAAAGTTGCTTTCTGAAAAGTCACTAACAATACCCCATGTCTTTTCTTCAGCATTATATCAATAATGGTATTAGCAATACATAACATTTTAAAAAGCTTATTTCCAGGCATTATAGTAATTTTTAAGGAATCAAATAATTAAAAGAAAAAAATTGAAATTAATAGTTTGTTGCTTTATTATAAAATATTTCCACTAAATGCATGATTAAACATATGGTCAGTTTAAGGCAACATGGTTAATTAAGAAATGTTTTAATGTAAAAGTACAATGGCCTTCTAAATTTCTTTACAGATTACAAAGTCCAGGTACCAAAGAAGTTTTTATTACCCCACAAATTTTCTACCCCATATATGTCTTTCCAAGGACAGCATTAACATATATAGAATAATATTTCCCCTTAATATCCAAATCAAGTACCTTCATGCTATGTATATCTTATATCTTATCATTAATAAAATATTTTGATTGTGAGATATTCTTCAGTCTCTCTTGGAATGTTTCCTTTTTAATGGAAGCATTAAAAAATGCAGTGAGGGGTATGATTCAGGCATAGAATTGCAGGGTTTATGGTGATTGGGGTTCAGGAACATAATATGCAGTTGTTCCTCTGTATCCATGGGGGATTGATTCTAAAATGCCCACAGATACCAAAATTCACCGATGCTTAAGTATCTTATGGGAAATGACATTGTAATTGCATATAATATATGGGTATCCTCTTGTATGCTTTAAATCATCTCTAGATTACTTATAATACTTAATATAATGTAAATAGTTGTTATACTGCATTGTTTTCATTTGTATCATTTTTATTATTATATTATTTTTGCATATTTTTCTGAATATTCTTGATACACTTTGAATCTGAAGATGTGGAGCTCACAGATGCATATCATGTGACTGTACGTGATTATGACTGCCCACTCTATTTGCATTTTAGGTAAGTTGCTCTAATTTGCCAGTATAACAGCATAAATCAAAAATATAGATTTTTAATAGATATATATACTCAGGGGAAATAAACCAAATAAAACATGTCTGTGTAACCTGAAATATTCTTTCCCATTAAGATCGATTTACTATCTTGTTCTCTATGATTATGCAAGAAAAATCCCTCCATGTTTTTTTGCATGTCTTATTTACAACATCTTATATTATTCTGTTTTGTACTAAATTTAGTTGCATGCATGTTGTATACCCTACCAGATTGAGATGTTATTAGCATTTTTCACCTTTGAATCCCCAGTGGATATCCGAGATCTTGCATATGATTATGTCTCAATAACAATCTGTTGAGTAAAAGAAAATAAAGATTAAAATAGATTTCTCTTGAAAAATTTTCCAAGGTTGAGCTAAATATTTTGAAAAAGGAATACATAATGAGTATGTCTAGCATTAATGTAGATTGTGTACTGTACCTTGAGCCAATTTAACATATTTCCTAAATGTTTTCAAATATGTAAAAATAATAGCTTACTAAAGGCCAGAGTAGACTCTTCCCATGTAAAACCAAATGATGTTCATTGAAAAGCTTAACAATCTCATGGATAACAGCCTTAAAGCCAAATCCTTACTGAGCTATTTCATATTTGTAAATGGGTCTACTGATAGAGAGTCTTCCTGGGCTTCATTTAAAATGAATGAAAAATGTGATCCTGTCCTATTTTATGTTTTCTGTTACTCATATGCCAACAATTTATATACTTAAAATATGATGGGCAGCATTAACATTGACCCCCATCACACAGAGACCAGCAAGTAAGTATTGTTTTGTAAAACTTATTTTAAAAAAAACTGCGTGCATACAAACTAATATCTCTGATCCAGTCCTGTTGGTTTTTTTTATTTTTTATGTTGTTATTTACAATTTCTGAAATATGTGTGAATGTGGCCACAAGTTGCAAGATATTGCTACTTTTAACAGGGTTTGCTTCTGTTAATCATAAAGACTTATGAAATAAAAAGCAAAAGATTAAATAGTGGGTTAAAAAATACCCTCTAAGATTGACTACTAGGAGTCTTTAATAATCTAAAATATTATTTTATGTTCATCATTTTATTCAAGACCATAAGACTTCATGAGAGTTCTGTATACATGCACAAATGTCATCATTGGTATCAGATAAAATCAAAATCATTTTCAGAAGTGATAGATCTAACTTCCTGTTTGAAATAAAAATATTTAAGTCAGAAATTTGAAGAAAAAATATTCATCCTGCTGCAATTTCTGAAGAAAATGAGCCAAATTAAGCATTACCATCCTTAGAGAAAATGGATGAGAGAATCGTTAATTTAATTTTAACCTGGCATGTTCTCTACTCCTTTATAACTTTCAAGACTGTGGCCAATTTCAGGAATCTATTATCTTTTGCTAAAGCATCTCTCATAAACACTCATAGCAGGGCTTCTCAAAATATGGTCTGTATATCACAGTTGGTTCTCAGCAGTTTCACAAGCAAACTTCAGGTAATTTGGCATTTTCAAAATAAAACATAATAAATAATATCAGCATGTATTGCACAACTTTGAAATATGTGCATAATTATGTTTTTAAAGAAATTCCACTCTATTTTTTTTTGCTATGTTCTGAATATAGGTGTGCACTCTAAAGAAGTGCCTAACTCAGATGATCGCAAGCAACATTAGGAAAAGCGAAAATGCTATTGGTCACATGAATGAGACAACTTAGAAATTTTAACTATAGTGTTATAGAAGTGTAATTTATTCTTAATAATAACTATTTTCTTAAAGGGAATACATGCCAGAAAAAGACTTCATAACTCAAGAGTTTTAACAAACACTTATTAACAAGATGCTATTATTACCATAAAGCATAATTACATATCACCTGCATGTTTTTATTTACATTTCTAAGAATAACAATGTATCTTTATTACAAGAAAAGAAAAATGGCTTAACAATAACTTACAGATTTAAAAAATAGCAATGAAACAAAATATCATAGACAAAACTAAACATAATATTCGTGTAAAATATTTGTAAATCTATGTGCAACAATACCAATGCATTAGAAATAATATGATTTGAAGTGAGAATTAAACTAAAATAGTGAATAATATATGAAAACTAAATTATGATGACTAGACATACTAATAAGTATAGCATCGTTCTTATAACAGTATTAATACTTTTTTCAGAAAAGGCTCAGCAACCTCCATGATAAACAAAGTTTGTTTTCTAGGACAAATACAAAATAATTTTTCCCATACAAACTTAATACATTAAAGAGATTTTTGAGGCAATGTGGATTATTAGGGGAAAAGAGAGTCATTATGTAATAAAGTTCTCAATTCAACAGAAATACACGAAAAGTCTTAACTTTTTATGCAACTAGAATATTATTTCAAAAATATATAAGAACATGATAAAAAATTATGAGGAATTGAAAAATAAATCTTTAAAGGATTAAATTTTAACTTACTCTCCCACCTAATGATGCACTTAGCACAAAAAATTAGATAATGTGTACTCTTCTCAAGCATACATAAATCATGATAAAATTAAGCATATAATAAACAGTAGAGTAAGTAAAAATTTTTATCAGACATTTCAGAATCATATAGAACTTTGCTAAACAATGGTAAATTTTATTTACCATCCCCAAAACTTATGCTATTCCTGCCACATATTTTCCTTCGATAGAAAATATAAATCCCACAAAACAATCTTATAATTTCTGTACATAACCAATTGTCTTTTAAAGAAATTAAAGAAAAAAATAGCATTTATATTTCCCCACATATTTATCATTTCTAGTCTCATCGTTTCTTCCTGTAAATCCAAATTTCCTTATTTTGTAATTTTTTAGCTGAAATATTTTTATATAGTGAGTCAGAAAATAATTTGCAGACATTTAACTAGTACAAATATTTTTATTTTGCTTCTGCTTTTTGGTAGATATAATCACTAAATATAAAATTCTTTATGGACATTTTTCTTCTCAGAACTTTGAAGATATTTCATTGTTCTCTAGTCTCCATGTAACTTATTAGGTGTAGGCCAGCATTTATAGCTGTCTGTTTTTTTTTTTATTTATTTATTTTTTCCAGCATATTATGGGGGTACAAATGTTAAGGTTATGTATATTGTTCTTGCTCTTCTCCCCTCTCAAGTCAGAGCTTCAAGCATGTCCATCCCCCAGTTGGTGCGCATGGCACTCATTACGTATGTATATACCCATCCCCTCCCTCCCATCTGCTGACACCCGATAAATGTTATTCCTGTATGTCCACTTAGGTGTTGATCAGTTAATATCAATTTGCTGGTGAGTACATGTGGTGCTTATTTTTCCATTCTTGAGATACTTCACTTAATAGAATGGGTTCCAGCTCTATCCAGGAATATACAAGAGGTGCTATATCACAGTTGTTTCTTATAGCTGATTAGCACTCCATGGTATATATATACCACATTTTATTAATCCACTCGTGTATTGATGGGCACTTCGGTTGTTTCCACATCTATGTAATTGTGAATTGTGCTGCTATAAACATTCGAGTGCAGGTATCTTTTTCATACAATGACTTTTGTTCTTTTGGGTAGATGCCCAATAATGGGATTGCTGGATCAAATGGTAGATCCACTTGTATCGCTTTAAGGTATCTCCATATTGCTTCCACAGAGGCTGAACTAGTTTGCAGTCCCACCAGCAATGTAGGAGTGTTCCTATCTCTCCACATCCACTGTTTTTGAATCTGTGGAAGATTTCAAGATTTCCTCTTCATATTTGTTTTTGAGCAGTTTGACTATAATGCATCTAGTTGTGATTTTCTTTTAATATATTCAGATAGTGTTTCTTGAATTTGGTAGATCTTAAGTTAATGTTTTGGTCTTCTTTTTTGTTTGTTTTTTAAAATAAAATATAGGAACATGCTGGGGGAAAATTATGACCCACTGATTAAATCTGAGATTTTAGGCATTCACTCATCTTTATCTCAATGTGGGACGGTCATGTTCCTGATGCCCTATTTGACTTTTGCTAAATTTATTAACCATTCCTCATATTTATGGTTTGTGCATTAAGTATTTCCTAAATTCTATTTCATTTTCTTTTACTTGGTGGGAGATAGTTTAGTTATTTATTCAGTTATAAGAAGTAAAGTGAGTTATTCTATTTTTAGGAAAAAGTTTTTTCCTAGCATTTTAAATAAAAACCATTTTCTGAGATTGTTTAAATAATTTAATAAAATCCATATCAATGTTCCTGTCATATTTGTATAAGTAACTCTAACTGATAAAATATTTTAAGAAACAAAGCAAAATGTAGACATTGCCATGAAGGTAAGGATCTTGTGTTCAGAAAGCACAAAATTGTTATTCTTCAGAAGCGAAACACTAGAGAACAGTTTGAAGTCGCCATCTGGAGTAATAATAAGCTCAGTAAGATAGCAGATGTCAAGGCCAGCTTCTCCTAGTCAAAACCAAATGTAACAAGTAACTCGATTTTTCACTGGGGGACAATTTGTTTCGGGGGAACTTTTTTACTTTCTCACAATCACTTATCTCTCATTTGTATTTCCCAAACTGCCCAAAGCATAGTTATCATCTCCCCGAATGATCTTTTTCTCATTGTAAAAAAAAAGTACTGTGTTATTGAAGACAGATTGTTGCTAAACTAATCTCCCTCCTGTCATAATCTCTTTAATTGTTGAAAACGACTCATATGGGAAGTGGATTTAAAGTGAGGTGATTGTTGCAATATGTAACTGAATAACAATTTCACATTTTCTTACTGTCTTCTTTATATTCATTAGGTGTCTCTTTAATATCACGCATAGATTGATTAAGCTTAGATTCTTTTCTAAAATAGCACATATGTTTTTATAGTTTTAAAAATAATCTGTGTGTCTCTTGCATCGTACTAAAATAATTTGCAAACTCTTTGTGGACAACTGTAACATGATGACTTCGGTGTCTTTCAAATATCACCTGTCAACAGACTTTTTATTCATAATTATTACTCTGGTAAAATAATTTAGAAATATTTTTAAATTCTCAGATATTTTAGTCAGATTCTATGCTATAGAAATAACCAATATATAAACATGTTTGCCTGAAAGTAACTATATTTATTCATTCATTAACATACCTCATTCTATGATATAAATGTCTGCTATATAACATCCAACTAAAATGACATAGAGGAAGGATAAATAATAAAATAATCTGCAGTACATTAAAGGGAACTTATAAATTGTGATTCATTATATGTCCTTCATGCAAGTCACTGTCGTTTAAACTATCCTAAATACCTTTTTATATGATGCAGATGCCTTTAAAGAATCTTTAAGTATCTTTACATTAAACTAAGAAGAAACCTAAATATGTATCTGAATGTAAAATTTATTTATTTTTCCTATTTGACCAGATTTTTTCTTATTTAGGTCTTCTTTGTAAGAATCCCAAAGTCCTGTATGGTTTCTTAAATAACAAAGCAAAATTCGCAATGACTGAGCCATTTTATATTTTTTGATGAGCTATTTTAAGAAATATAATTTTACATGGAAAAGTATGGAAAATATTACTAATGAATTTTTATTTTAGACATTTCCATATATTTAATAGTATTCATAACAATTATATGGAAAAAGTAACATGAAAATAAATCAAAGTTGCCATTAGCCATACATCATTGTGATTTTATAATAATAGTATGAAGATTTTATTCATCTATCCACCTACATGAAGAGTCAGCTCATTTATTTGTACTGTTGAAGGGAAAAAAATATGGGTAGAGTAATACGCTAAATGATGTATATTTTGATTTTAAATCCAGTCATTGTAAGATAGTTTTGCAGATTTACTCTCCTGCTTATATTTTTGGGTATGTGATTTCAATTAACCTAATTAGCTTTTGCTAGTTACTTAATTATTAAAAGGGGAGCATGCTGACTAGTCGGAAGCAGTGTGAGATATATTTTCAATAGTTTATATTAAGAAAAATCATGTGTATTAAACAAAGAGTAATTTTTGTGTGCTTCAAAAAACGAATATTGTGAAAATATTCTATGAATCTATATATTTTTCAAATTATTTAATCCCTTTTATTGCTGAAGACTTTTCCCAAGTGTTATTCCATTTCTTTGGCATCACTTAGAGTATAGTTGCATGATAAACATATAAGGTAACAAATAAAATATATGAATTTTAAAAATAAGCTGATCTCAGTCAAATTAATTACAACCAAGAAAAATTAAACTGAAAAATATCTCATAAATATATAATTATATTCTCAAAAATATATTTTTCATGGAACAGATAAAGCATCTTAAGTGTGCACAGTATTACCATAGCCCAAACACATTCCACTGAAAATTTCAAGTTCATTTCATAATGTCAATAGCATATAAATAAGACAACTGAGCTTGGATGTTATTACAGAAAATGACATAAAAGTTTTATTTGTTCTAAATGACTACATATAGCTTCATGATTTCTGACTTCTGAAATTGTAACTGATAACAATTAAAAATCATATTTGTGGATTTTGAGACCTAGAATAGACAAAACTGATATACTTTTTTTTTATTGAGACAGTTTCACTCTGTTGCCCAGGCTAGAGTGCTGTGGTGTCAGCCGAGCTCACAGCAACCTCAAACTCCTGGGCTCAATCAATCCTACTGTCTCAGCCTTCCAAGTAGCTGGAACTACAGGCATGCACCACCATGCCCGGCTAATTTTTTCTATATATATTTTTAGTTGTTCAGCTAATTTTTTTCTATTTTTATTTTTGGTAGAGACAGGGTCTCACTCTTGCTCAGGCTGGTTTCAAACTCCTGAGCTCAAACGATCCACCCGCCTTGGCATATACTTTTCTTAAAAATGAATAAATTCTTTAACTTTCGAACATACTGAATTATAGTACTGCAAAGTTCAGCAGGGGATTTCCTCTTAATGTTGTGAAAAACATTTTATCAACTGGTGATTTCCTTTGTTTTGTATTTGGAGTTAGTATGGAAAGCCATAGCTAGAAATGACTGGGAAGACACCAACAGTATTATCTGTCACCTCTAAAACTGTCTGTCCTGTTTATGGATGGCTTTGTAAGTGTAGGTTGTGTGAGGATTTTCTATTTATTTAATTTATAGAAAATATACTTAATCATAAATCAATTGATATAAGTTAGTATTTATTGTGAAGCTCAGTCTTTATATAGAATTTTTATTAAACCTTCCTTTTTTTTTTAAATTTGTATAGTAGTATTACTACTGTTATGGGTATTTAATTATTTTATATTTCAATGCATTATGTATGTCTGAAATAGATTAGCTTAATGTTTCCCTAGTAGAAAAATGTATGCTCTATACATTAAAAGCTGATATTGTCTCTTTTTTTAGTGTTGATTACAATAGCTGGCACAATTCTTCTCAAATGTCGAAAGATTCAAAAAGTCCTGATTTGGGGTAAAAAACATTTTATGCATTTTTATTAATTGTAGAGAGACCATATAAATAAATGCTAAATTTAAAGTACTAGAAAAATATAGATTATATAGAGAAAAATATGAAATAATAACCATTTCATACCCATTGACAGTTCTTCCTTCCTCCCACTATATTCCTTAGATATGTGAATTTTCACCATATAGTAACTATTGTCCCTGTTTCCTTTATAAGCTTTATATACTTAAAAGTAAATAAAAGTATACCAATTTATCTTTTAAAACTATAAAGGAACATTTGTAAACGTTATAATATGATATGCCTTAATTTTCACTAAGAGTTGATTCAAAACTACATACCCTCCCCTAACACGCACGCACACAAACACACGCACATATACACACTTGGGAATACTGTGATTCCTTTAGATTCTTCAATACAGAGGAAAGTGTGTGTGGAACTAGCTAATCTTATAAGAAAACATACAAAGTTTTTGCTTTATTGGGTCAAGAGTGAATAAAAATTTCCTAAAATCATTTCATTTCATTCAATTGGTAATATGCTTTGGAAGAAGGATAGCAGAATTAGGAGAGAATGGCATTATAAAGGTTGAAAAAATTAAGTATGGAATCTATTAGTACTATTTATAGTAATGAAAGGCTAAACAAGGAGCATAGAGACAGAATAAAAAGGTCAAGGAATTGAAAATCTCTGTAATTCTGAAACATAGTATAATGTGAGTACTGAATATATATATGTTAGAATCTTTTAGGTCTTTATATAATAGCACATCATGCTTGTAAACAAATTTTTGGCTAGGCTAGGTTCTCAACATTCTAATATATAAAAATAATTTGGAAATTATTTCTCTTTTTACTTTTTGTAATCCATAAGTATTTTTTAAAATTAACAATTTAGGGAAAAAGTAGATACACAGTTGCAAATTTACATGATCATCTGCCAAATCTATAACATACATTGGTGAAGTTCGTTTATTTCAATTTTTAATGAAATGTTTAAGAATGTCACCCAGCATAATTTGAATACCTTCTGGATTTCTGCATAAACAGAAATAAATCATGCATAACCGAATGCTCCTTCACGGCTACCTGAGATGCTTTTGACTAATTGCAATGAATATCAAAATATATTTAAGCAAGAGACTACCTATAGAGTCATAACAAAGGCTTTTTGAAAGCATATTCAGAGACTGGATGTCAAGATAAGATAACTGTAATGATAGTAATATTTGTTTCATTTAGTTAAATAGTTTCCAGAGAATAAAAATAATGTTTAAAATCAACATGGCATTGCATTGTACTTAATAACCTGAAGGGATAATGTATTAGTATTCACTATGAAAAGTATATGTAGGTATTATTTGATCCATTAAATTTAAGAAAAGGTGGGGCTGAGTGCTGTGGTGTGTGTCTCTAGTCCCCACTACTTTGGAGGCTGAGGCAGGAGGTTCACTTAAGCTCAGAAGTTTGAGGCTGCAGTGAGGTATGATAGTGCCACTGCACTCAAGAAAAATAAAAAAAATAAGAAAATGTCATTTTTAAAGGCTTACAATACTAGCTGAGATAAAACTTGTACAACTAGGTATCCTGAAAAATATAGGAGTGCTTATCATTTCATTAATTTTATATTCCCCTAATGCCTTTTCTTCAGGAAAGCCCCAATATTTTATATTAATCTACTTTTGTGTAGACACTACTAAACATTTCTCTTTGTCTTTGGCAAATGTTATGGATTAGTTAAGTAATAAGCCATTTTTAGATAGCATCTATAGAATCAATTGTCACTTTTTTCATAGTTGTAAATAAACTTTAATGGAAATGAGACGTTCTATTGACATTGTTTCTCAACTACAATATATTTCTTTGGCTGTATTTTCACACAAACATATTCTTTGATTACCCATATGAATCAATATGAGTAAAATACTAAAAAAGTAAAATAATTAAAATGTATTTCTTCTTTTTTTGTGGCTCAGGATAAATACAATTAAAGAAAGAAAATGAGGGCCGGGGATTTAAAATGATTTAATGTGATGTAGATTATTCTCTTTTAACCAGTAATGTAGACATAGCCCAGTTAAATTACTAGTAGGTTAATATAATTGAAAATAACACATAAAACAAACAAGGTTTCAACGGATAAATAAAGAGAAAAATGTAGGAGGAAATAATAAGAACAAGAAGCCAGAGAGTCACTTGTGACTCAGTGCAGAGTAGTAAGACTGCAAAGCCAAATTTAGAGACCCAGAATGACTCCCACTGGAAATGTTCAGTCATATCCCAGACAGAATTAGCATTTCTCTTAAATACAACATTGCATAACAAAATATTTGATAAAATATTTGCATATTTCTACATACAGAGTGAATCTGATTTTTTCCAATTTCTTTATTTTCCATCTTATAATTTATTTTTCTAAAAAAGTCTTGCTAGCAAATATTAATATTTTTTGTTTATTGTGCTTTTAATAAACAAAGACTTCTCTTGGGTGCCCCATGTTTTTCTTTAAAATATTTTAAATGTATCTTTAAAGGATGGCGATGTTTCCAAAATTACTCCCAAACTACTTTATTTCGCTAATTATTTGAATAAATATGTTTATTGTTTCATCCCTAGTTCAGTGAACAACATAATCTCTGGCATATTAAATCTACTCTAATATTCTCCTCTAAAATCTTCTAACACTTTCCTACGAAACCACATTGCAGACAAAAACATTTAGAATATTTTATTCTAAATGTTATTATATTTTAATTCATAGATACCCTTAAAGTTTCACCAATCATCCTAAAGATGCTCTTAATAGAAAAGTGACACAGACCAAAGTTATATGTTCTATTTTGTTGTCATACCTCGTAGTCTATTTTAGTTTGGAACAGTTCTTCTTTCTTAAGTTTCAATCTTGACACATTTGAATTGTACAGACCAATTAATTAGTAGTACGATCTTCAAATCAGGTTTTTCATATGATTTTTCATGATTAATACAAATTATTCATCTTAGAATATCACAGAGACAGTGTTGTGTTCCTCTGCTTGCATACTACTGTCAAACACACGCCTTCAATTTGTTTCATTATTGATGACACTCACTTTGATCATATGTCAGGTTTACCCAATACAAAGTTACTTTTTGTCTCCATTTATAATTAATTATTTTGTGGAAGATAATTGATTACTATAATTAAAATCCTGTCTTTCTCATTTTCAATGTATTCATTATTTATTTACATCCATATGGACTCATGATTCGTATTTGTTCAATGAGCTGTAATCCATGTTACCATTCATTTTTGTTGTTGTTGATTTCAGAATATTATGAAGGGACAAATATTTTGGTTACATGAATTGCTTTTGTACAGTTTGAGTCAAAGTTATAAGGGTGCCCATACTCAGATAGTGTGCACTGTACCCATTGGGTATCATTTTACCCATTCCCACCTCCCCCCCCACCTGCTTGATTTCCATTTTACTTCCATATGTGCACGTGAGTGCTGATAAGTTAGTTCCAACTTAATAGTGAGTACATGTGGTATTTGTTTTTCTATTCTTGTGATAATTCACTTAGAAGAATGGTCTCTAGCTCCAACCAGGTTGTTACAAAAGGTATTACTTTATTTTTTTAACGGCTGAGTAGTACTCCATGGTATACACATACCACATTTTATTAATCTACTCATGAATTTATGGACACTTGGGCTGATTCCACATCTTTGTGATTGTGAATTGTGCTGCAATAAATATTCTAGTGCAAGTGTCTTTTTGATAAAATGTGGTTTTTTTTCCTTTGGGTAAATACCCAGTGATGGAATTGCTGGATCAAATGGTAGGGCTACTTTTAGCTCTTTGAGGAATCTCTACACTATTTTCCATACAGGTTGCACTAGTTTGAAGTCTCACCAACAATGTATAAGTGTTCTTTTCTCTCAGCATCCATTCCAGCATCTTTCGTTTTGGGACTTTTTGGTAAAAGCCATTCTCACTGGAGTTAGGTGAGATCTCATTGTGATTTTGATTTGCATTTCCCTGATAATTAGATATGTTGAGCATTTTTTCTTATGTTGATTGGCCATTAGTCTATCTTCTTTTGAAAAGCTTCTGTTCATGTCTTTTGCCCACTTTTTAATGGGGTTGATTTTTTTCTTGCTAATTTGCTTGAGTTCTTTGTAGATTCTGATGATCAGCCTTTTATTGGATGTATAGCATGCAAATATTTTCTCCCATTCTGTAGGGGAGATTTCTGATGATTTCTCCCATCATTTATTTTGATGCTCAAGTTGTACAGACTTGGCCAATGAGAGTTCCATCAAACTTCTGATACATCTCCTCAATATTTGAATAATTCTTTGCTTTTGTTAAATTCCAGGAAGTTAAAGGTTCACCTTGTATTACTCCTACCCTAACTCTAGAATTAGTCAATTTTCCAAGGAGTCATGGCTCCTTTTAATGGATTATCCTATGTATTAATACAACCCAACTTTTGGGTCCTAGATGTGCTTATGATTATTAGTTTGGGAAATCACAACTCTTAGGCTCTCTCTTGCACAGAGGCGGGGAATGCATGAGTACATACACAGAAACATATATTCACATATCAACACACACTTATATCTATATTAATTTCTATATTTATACATATTGATAAACTGTGATTTAACATTGATACTTCCCATTCCAATCAAATACTATACAAGGTTTACTTATCCTCATTTGCATCTTTTTCAACCATGACCAGCCTGGCTCTATTTACATTTAGTTTATTTAATTATCTGTTAAATGCTTCTATAGTTGACAAATCTCCTGTTATCACTGTCACCCTCTCCCCCATGTGAATATTCTTTTGACTTAACTAGGGCTCTGATATATACTTGAGCCACTGCCAACACCCCGATGAATGTCTTTCTCTTACCTTCCTGCCACTTGCTTTGCTAGCATAACCAGTGAAGACATCAAAGTCCATGCTACGACTTGTGCCCTTATGGATGTCTTTCTCACTATACTATGCCCTTGCAGACAACACCCCTGTGTAGATACCTCCTCACTTCATTTGGACTTTGATCCCTCATGACAGGGAAACTGATTTATGGAAATTCTCCATCAAGTACTATGAAGGATCTGAGGATTTACCTCACCTGCAAGATAACAAATTAACCTGCCAGCTTTATGGATGTTAGAGAAGATATAAGAATCCTGGATTTGAGATGAAAGACTTTTGGAAACAGCATAATCAGAAGCCAGAGTGCCAGCATATATGCTATAGTTTCCTCAACCCTAATTCCCACAGGTAACATGGAAGGACAGATGAAAAATGGCACTTATGGCAGGTTACATGGGAGGAAATGAGCACTGTGGGAATAGCCCTTATTGAGCAAGCATCAAACATTGTAGAGAGCAGCAAACAAGCAAGATCCTCTCTGAGGAGTGAGTAATTAGAAGGTAGTCAGTCTGTGACTAACTACAGAAGCTATTCATTATCAGGAGATGGATAAGATTGTAGTCTGGCAGGCACAGAAGGAACGTGCTGTAATGCTCAGGGCCCGTGATAGACTACATCTGCCAATAGTCACCTCAACATGCTTGGGATCTGAAACTCCACAGCAGGCCTGGCCTCTGTGTAGATACCCTCCTTATCCTGCTCAGACTTGGACACTCCATTTAAGTAGGTCTTGCTCCCCTTTCGATGCTCTTCACCTACTTTGAGCTATGACCCCTTTCCATGCCAACTCACCTTTTCACATTGCTGCTTACCTTGCTTTGCCCCACTTCAAGGTATTAGAGATGATATTTAATGTAAAGCAATCCTCTTGCCGCAGCCTCCCGAGTAGCTGGGACTACAGGCACTTGCCATGATGCCCAGCTAATTTTTCTACTTTTAGTAGAGACAAAGTCTCACTCTTGTTCAGGCTGGTATGAATAAGCCAAAGTATGTGCATCTGTTTTACTGTTAATGGACATATGAAGTGTTAAATTGAACAAATATTTTGGAAAACTATTTTGGAAAACCTGTTTGATGGTTTCCTATAAAGTCAAATATGCATCTGTACTCTGAGCCATAAATTCCACATAAAGAATTCCTCTGAGAAAAATTCTTATATCCACAAAACTGATGTAAGAATGCTCATGGTAGTTTTATTAAAAGTAGTTCCATAATAATGTATTGTATTTTAAAAATCTGTGAGTAGATTTTAAGTGCTTTCACCACAAAATATAATAAGTATGTAAGGTAATGCAAATGTTAATTAGCTGAATTGAGCCATTCTACAATGTATGCATATTTCAAGACATTATGTTGAATATATAATTTTTTGTCAATTTAGAAATGAAATAAAATATAAAAAATAGCCTCAAATTGAAAATAAACCAAATGGCATTTACCAGTGAAATGAATAAATATACAATGATATTTCATACAATGAAATTCTCCTCAGCTATGTAATAATACCCAGTTACTAATAAATGCAACTTCATTGTGTTGTGAGAAAGACTTCATACATGAGTGGGAACATAATCATTCTGTATGACACCATTTTATGAGATTCCAAAAGACAGAAGATTAATTTTAGGCTGACAAATAAGCATAGCAGTTATTTCTAATATGAGGACATTTATTAGAAAATTATTTCTTCTTAAAATGATTTTAATAATATACCATTGAATCAATATGGAATTTTCTTGGTGGATCTGTTTAAAATACAAATTCAGCTATTGTAAATGAAATGGCATATGAAAAAATGCTCAATATCCCTAATCATCAGAGAAATGCAAATCAAAACCACAGTGAGATAACATCTCACCCCAGTTAAAATAGCTATTATCAAAAAGTCAGGAGATAAAAAATGCTGACAAGGATGCAGAGAAAGGGGAATGCTCATACATTTTTGATGGGAATGTAAATTAGTATCAGTACAATGGAAAATAGTATGAACGTTTCTCCAAAAACTAAAAATAGAACAACCAATTCAACAATTTCATTATTTGGTTTATATTCCAAAGTAAGGAAATCAGTATGTTGAAGAAATATCCACACGTCTAAATTTATTGCAGCACTGTCCACAATTGCCAAGACATGGAACTAACCTATGTGTTTATCAGTGGATAATGGATAAAGAAATTATGGTACATATATACAATGGAATATTATTTAGCCATAAAAATAATAGAAATCCTGACCTTTGCAGCAACATGGATGAAACTGGATGGCATTATGTTAAGGCACAGAGAAACAAGTGTTGCATGTTCTCATTCATATGTGGAAGTTAAAAAAAATTGACCGCATGAAGGTAGTGATTAGAATAGTGGTTACCAGTGGCTGGGAAGGCTAAACAGGAGGACAGTAGGAAGAGATTCTTTTAATGGGGCAAAAATAAAGTTAGATAGAAGGAATAAGATCCAGTATTTGCTACCACAAGGGTGAATATAGTTAGCAATAATTTATTATATATTTCAAAATAGCTACCAGAGAAGATTTGGAATATTAGGTAGGCAGGAGGAATAGGTTCGAATTCTCCATAGCCCTATATGGTGGCTATGATATACAATTTATTGTACATTTTCAAATAACTAGAAGAATAGATTTTGAATGTTCTCAAAACAAAGGAATTATAAATGTTTGAGGGAATGGATATTCCAATTACCCAGGTTTGATCCTTACACATTGTATGCTTGTAGCAAAATATCACATGTACTCCATAAATATGTACAACTATTATGTATCAATAAAAATTTAGAAAAATAAAATGAAAATTAAAAAATACAGATCCACTTCTTTAAACCCTAGATGATTGTTCATAGTTTCTATTTATTCTTATGTTAGTTTTGATAATTTTTATTTTCCTTTAGCATTTTTTCCATTTTGTCTAAATATTCAAAATTATTAGAATAAATTTGGTCATAATAAAATTTTATTTTATTTCCAATGTCTGTATAATAAAGTGTTACATCTTTTTTAATTTTAGGTATTTCTAACTTGTGTCTACTTTTTTATATATCTTGATTATTCTTTGCAGGGAAAGAGTAGTTGAGGCAGGCCCATGAGGAGATCAGCTGCTTCTCCCCAAGGAGCCAAGTCCCTAAGATAGGGGTCACCACAGAAGATAAGGAAATTGATAGGCAACAGAGAGAAATAAAAGAATACACAGAGACTAAGGTATAGTTTATAGTTTTATGTATATAAAAAGATCAGCTATAACACAGCAGGGGGTACCTAGGAGACTGGCATATCTCCATAAACGCCAGCCCTATGGTTTGATTCATACAGGTTTTTATAATCATAGACATCAATTACCAGTTGTCAGGGTAACATATTTGCATATCAGGGAATGCAGTTGCTAGGGGATACAGGTAGTGGGTTAGGGTCAAAAGTCCTCTCAAGGGGCTTCTAATCTATCTAGGTGAATAAACAGGTACAAAGTCTTTC
>CAUYPO010008436.1:0-10873 GCA_963574435.1 Cheirogaleus major
ATTTTCTATGCTTGAAATTTCTTTTTTCCTTCTTCACAATTTTATGAATAGAAGATTTATTCTTACCACTGATTTTAGCAATCACAGCACATGATTTTTTTCTTTCCTTGTTATGTCAAATACCTTCACATTTTTACTTAATGGAAGAACTTTACAACTTCCCTTTGGCATACTCTAATTACCTGCCCCATTCCTCTTACTTGTTTGGGGGGAATTAGTAAGTAAAATATGGCTTGCTTGAACACGAGCACTGCAGTACCATGGCAGTAGCTGGCATGATGACCGAGATAGCTGCTTAGTGCTACAGAGCGGATTTGAGCTTGTATTCACCAGATGGTGGGACGAAGACCACTGGGGCTTAAGGATGCTATGTCTGAGGATGTGAGAGGAGAGGAGGTGAAAGAATTGCCTGAGCAATTCTTACATAAGGGCAGATGATAACTGCCTAGTTGGGGGACATATATCAGTGATCTGGGAGTACAGCAAAGCATGCTCCGACCTCAGAGCCTGAGGGGTCTCATGCATGAAAAGCTGCAGAGCGGCCTGACATGAAAACTTTTCATGGCTGTAGAGGTAGATTGCAACATGTCAGCCTGGGAGAAGGGTCTTAAGGCTTCCATTGTTAGAACACTTGGCCAAGTTCCTTCTCTCCCTTTCTCTCAACACTGCCTCAGTTAATGTAAAACCAGTCTCCCAGTGGAGAGTAGTTTCTTTGTTCCTCGATCAAATGGGTCGCAGCTACGGAAGTTAAAGATTGACATCTATGTACATAGATTGAGCTTGGGATAAAATTAGTTTCTTTACATTGGGACAGGTTGTACCTACTGAAGAATTACTTCTAGAAAGGAGAAGGTAATTAGCTAGGATACCTTGTGATTTGGGGGGAGCCTCGAGACTTTTGTTCATTGTATCTCGTGATTTTTTCACATGAGATCATTGTATTTTGCAGCATGGCAAAGAGAATAAAAAGCAAGTGCTGGGTGTCGGTCACCACCACCTTGGCACTGAAGTGCTGATGGTCCCCTAATTTTCCCGCTCTCTTAAAATTATTCCCGTGTCTGTGTCTATGTTTCTTTCATCTCTTGCAATGCATTCTGCCTGGGGACCCTATATCCACAATAACTCGACAAAGGGATGATCCATGCCCCAGGCAGGATGGGGAAGATGATGTGAGATTTCATCATGCTCCTCAGAATGGATTACAATTTAAAACTTGTGAATTGTTTATTTCCGGAATTTTCCATTTAATATTTTTGGGCCACTGTTGACTATGGGTATTTGAAACCAAGAAAAGCAAAACAACAGAGAAGGAGGGAATATTTCATGCTTTTAAGAAATTATTTATTTAAACAAAAATACACATTACTGAATTTTTTACATAATGAAATTATTTGCCATATCTCATTGTTTTTTCCTGTATTTCTTCTCCATCTTCCCTGACAGCATGCTGCAAGAGTTCTTTAAAGAGATCTTCCATGCTCTGTGAGTATTTGTACTTCACCTTCAAACTTAAGTAATATTTTAAATAAATATGAACCTTTAGGATAAACATCATTTTCCTTTGTCATTTTGAATGTCTTATTACTCCACTGTATTCATATCCAATATTATGATTGCAATTTCTGGTGATAATCTGATAGTTTCTTTGTAGGTGATCTGTTTCTTCTCTCCTTGTCTTTAATGATTGAAAAGTTCAACATAATATATTTATTTCATTTTTATTGATAATATTTTTTAATCCAAGTCTTACATATTTTTAATTTTTATTAAACTCAATCATTACATCTTCTAATATTTCTTATTTAATTTTTCCTTTCTATTGTTTGCCTCTTTCTTTCATATATCTTCACTTCTCTATTATTTTTTCACATAGGTATTCCATCTTCTTCCTTTGTGGAAGACTTCCTTAACCTCTGTATCACTATATCACCATTCTTCCATATCATTAATTGCTTCTTCAGCAATAACCTTCATAATATTTAACCAGCTATTGAGTCTTTTACTTAATGAACTATATTTTTATTGTATCTCAAATTTTTTATAGTAGCTTATTCTTGGTTCATGTTTCTATTATATAATTTATATTTCAAAAGGTATTTATATCCATACTTTAAGGACTTGTTTTGGCCACTCTATTGATTCTGCTTCTTTCCTCTGGTATAGATGATTGTGTTTATTGTCTTTCTTTTATAGCGCTGCTGGTTCTCAGCTGTCTCAAGATTTTCCCCTATAAATTAATTGTTTATTTGCTTGCAATAGAGTCCACATTACCTATTAATTATCTGTTGGGGGAGAGAATACAAGCATAGACTCCAGAGTGAGCTGTTCCGGCTGATTTGGAGGTAGGAGTGAAAGCAACAGGGTGAAGGGCTGCTAGATACTTGATCTGCTCTCCTGTCAACTACAAACCTCCCCAAGCAGTTAGGTGTTGACTGAAGAAAATTTTTATATAATTGAACTGATTGCTTTTCTTCCTTGTCAGTTTATCCTTATCTGTTTAAATTATATCTTTTTATTTTATGTGTCTTCAAGATATCAAGAATGTCTAAGAAATATGAAAAAAATGAAAACGTTCAATCAGCAGGATATTTGATATTGTGTAAACTCAATGTTCCTATGGTCTGTTAATTGCATCCTTGATTTCCTAAATTACTTCCAAACATCTCAGAGGTCTCTCAAGTTCTAGATATTAAGATGTTCTACTTAGTCAGACAACCCTTATTAAATGTAGATTCTTTTAAGGAGACCTACTCTCATTCTGTTGCCTTAATAGTAAATGAATGTAGATAAATTTAATTTATTTTAAATGTATTACAGTAATCTAATCTGGGCAGTATGTCCTTGAGAAAAATGTTTTTTATGCTTTAATTTGGAAAATGAAAGTCTTTAAATTGCATAGGATTGTTGATGTTTTTAACCAAATGCAAAAATCCATAATGTCTAATAATTCTTATGTTTATAATAAATAATAAAATATAAACACTGTAGGCCTAATACTATTATTGTAATGAAGTAGCCAATCACAGCATTATTTTATTCACCCATAATGGAGGTATACTCTAATCAGGGCTCTATGAAGCATGGAATCAAAAGCAACTGATTCTTCAAGTTGATGGATCCACAGCTTATCCCTTATGACAACTATTTGGCTACTATTGTTTCTTATGGAGAGTCATTATTGCAGTGTTTAAAAACCCAATTTGTAGTGGAATTAGGATCAGAATACTTACTTAGAGGATTATTAGGAGGAATAAATGAATTAGCATTTGCACTTGACTGACATACGGTAAAATCCATATATGTGCTGTGTAGTTGTAAATTACAACTACCCCCACACACCACTTTTGCTACCGCTACTATTATTATTACTATTATTATCATTAGTAAAGATGTTCTGCCAGGTTGGAAAATTCAGATTTGGTTGAAGAGATGTTGCACAGAGCTTAGAAATTAATTGATATTCTCTTTAAAATTTAATAATATTTGAAGTAATGATAAAAGAGAATACTTTGGTGATAACTTTACATACTAGAAATAATTTGTTTTGGAAACATGTATTCATAGAGATGAAATTATTTCCATAATTTTTTTTCTAACTATGATTGAAGAGGAATTTCTGTAATTTATAAATTAGCAACTAGCTCTCGAAAAAAATTGGATTTATTAAGATTATAAACTGATATTAAAAATGTACAGCTTGTAAAATGTAAGTTACTCAGGCTTCATGGAACATGAGAAATAACTCTTCATGTTGTCTATGAACATGAGAGAATCTTATTTTGTAGCCTACCTAAAAAGGCTAATAATAATGCCTAGTAAACTACTAATACGAGGAACAGACATGCATCATGTATTATAGATTCAGTGGTCCCCAACCTTTTTGGCACCAGGAACCGTTTTCATGGAAGACAAATTTTCCTTGGGGAGTGTGGCAGAGAGGCAGAGCTCAGGTGGTGATGGGCGAGCCATGGGGAGCGGCTGTGGCTGTATAGATGAAGCTCCACTAGCTACCTCGCTTACCCACCACTCTCTTCCTGCTTTGCCTGCCCCTCCCCATTCCTAAGTTTCATGGAAGACAATTTTTCCACCAACGGGTGGGGAGTGGAGGGGGGAGGGGCGGTGGAGCTCCGAGACCTGGTCCTTAACTGGTCCGTGGCCTGGGAGTTGGGGACCACAGTTATAGAGAATACAGTAGATGCTTTTCCCCCGGGCACATTTCCAGAATTGCATTTGAATATTACTTTTCAACTGTTTACTTAATTTTATTAAAAATGATTGCATTTTAAAATTCTCACTACCTAATTCTATATTTACTCTTTCTGGTATTTTTAGGCCTCTTTACCCTTGACTTTAATAACGACCATTTTCCTAAACCTTTATATCTATGTACCTACAAGAGGTTAAAATGCTCTTGACAAGTAGACACTCTTTTATAATCTTGGATCAATCTGAGGATTCTTGTGCTAAGGTATTATCTACAGGATTTCTGCTGAGTAGATAAACAACCAAGGCTAACTGGATAACTGTGGATCTAAAGTATAACAGCTGGAAATCTCGATTCTTAACCTACAAAGCTTTAGAGGGATGGACATCATTTTTTTTTTTTAATTTTGCCATTTGTGAGTTTTAAAATTTGTTCTTAAAATGGCATTTTTGTTTGTTTGTTTTTGTGTGTCTGTGTGTCTTGACCTTAAATATATGAATATCCCTTCATGCAGGAAAGATTTACAGAGTGATTACCAGGGGCCAGGCATGGGAACAGGAACTGAAGCTGTCAAGAAAAGAATAGATCAACCCTGACATTTAGGATGCTAACAGGTTAGTGAGTCTTGTCATAAATAAAGTTTCCAGCACATAATTTAACTAGATGGAAAGTATTGTATAATTTTGGTCACTTATTTCTTTTCTAACCTTAATTTTTTGGAAAATACGAAGTACTCTACCTCTTCCTCTCATTACAATTGCACAGTATCTATAAATATTTCTTTCTTTCCAACACATATAATATTTAATATTAATAACATGTATAATAAATAAAAATAATTTAATAGTTTCCAAATCACTTTTATATTTGGAGTCTTATGATATTAAAGTCAATATACCTTATTAACAGATGAAGAAACAAAAGCAAAAGAACATCAAGACACTTGCTCAAGGTCATGCACATGAGAAATATTTTTCATTCTAGTGGAAGTTCTATTAAGGTAAAATCTGTGTCTTTTTCTTGTTTACTACTGTAGTAGTGCCCAATACAGTGCTTGACATGGTCAAGGTGATTGATGTGTTTTTTGTCAAATCAAGGATTGAATGAGAGTTTAAAAAGTCCAAACCTTTTTCTTTACAAAGTGATGAGGAAGAGACATATTTAATACTTAATATACATTTTTTTCTTAGAGATTAGCTGCCATGGTGTGTTTTATATTTATCTTCTCATTTAATCTGTTAAGTAAGCTATTTTATTGAAGGATGACTCTTTTTGCCTTTATATCACAGATTTAAAAAGCTGAGTTCAGCAAGATCAATAACTTGTTTTAGTCTCATAGTATGAATAAAGCCTGATGTTGAAATTATCCTTCCTTATATCAAAACCTGGGGTATTTTACTATATCATTATATATATGAAATGGAGCCGGGGGATGTTTTAAAATAAAAATTAGAGGTTTTTACTTAATTCAAAATAGATTTTGGGGGGCAAAAGATAATTGGTCTTTATTCAGATGAACTGTAAACTGATTACTGCTGTTTAGGTCATTGAGAAATCTGAATGTTGTAGTTCTTATTGATGTTTTAGTGAGGTTATCCATGGTAAAAAAATATTAGTAGAATTTGATTGAAAATTTAGAGTGATTTGAGATGAGTTATTATGCTTTATGTAGATTAGATATACTGTCAGTTATTTGAACTAACAGAAATAATCTATAAAAATGGTCTCGATTGAGTCTAAGGGAGAGTTGCTTTTTATTTATACCATTCTATTTGTGGTAATAATGGGGAGGAGGTCTAACTTCAAGGTTGATAAAAGAATAGAAAATATTAATTAGGAATTCTGCTGCTATTACAGAAAAACCAACATTGATGAAAAGGAATGAGTTGATATATAAATACTGTTTTTTTTTTCTTTTGCATTTTGGAATCTTTCTTCTATTCATCCTTTAACTTTAATTTAAAATGCATCCACATTTTTATGATTAAATGAGTATGCTGAAAATAAAAAGTGAAAAATTAAGTTCTTGCTTTATTATATGGGTTCTCTGTGGATCAGGTATTTATATATGTGTATGTATTAGTTATGAACATATATATCTCTGTGTGTATATATATTGTGTGTATACACACACATCCACACATATATGGGTATTAGCTACCCTGTTTTCATTTATTCCTCAGACATTTTGAGATTTTTGTCTTGTTTTGTTTTTCTTTGTTGTTTGCTTAGGCTAGTTTGGTGATACATCTCTTTTCATTTTAAAATAGAAAAGATGAGAATGATAACATCTTTTATTTCTTGTTGTTGTGCTTTGATACTGATAAAGGAAGATATGTGGCTCTGATAAAGTAGAAATATATATTTTAAAAAAGATATTTCTAACTGAAGCATTTTAGAGGAACATCACAGGCTTCAGAGTGAGATTTATAGATAAAATGTTCATGATAATGGAAAACTTGAGTCTGTAATACTTCTTTCTAGGAGAACATGGGAAGACTTCAATTAGATCAAGTTAAAGAGAGTCACCTGTGTCTGAAACAGCCTCAGGTCAGCCATAAATAAACGGCGATCTATACTAGTTGGATGGAGTTCTAACTCGTAACTAGTTTAGGATGTGCAACAGCAACTCACCATCTGATATGTAGCAGGAATAACAGTGTGGACTGAATTCTCAGGATAGATCATATTATCACACTGAATCAAGACAATGGTCTATCTAAGGCTGCAGGGACTGTGGATCACGAATCACTGAGGTAGCTGAACCACTAAAATAGCATCACTATAATAAAAAGTAGCCTGAAAAACTAGTGTATAATATTACTCTGTAGAGAATGCAGTTGTTGAAATTTACATCTATGCCAACTGATATCACACAATCAATAATAGAAGATTTCCTCCCAAATTTTGTTTATCAGGGTCAGCCTCAGAAATCTAATAGTGTAGCTTGCAAGTGATTTAAGCTGGAGGGTTCTGTTTTTCATGGCTTTTGCACAAAGAATTGAATTTATGAACTCTTCATGCAGCAGTGGCTATTACATGCAAGGTGCCAATGACTACTTGATTATCTCAGAAGGACCTCAAAGCTAGTTGGGCATGAAATAGAGGACCTCTGCAAATGAAAGGGATCAGAATATTCAACACAGTTTATAAAGTGTGACAATTCTATTATGTAAGTTTGAACAGCAGCCACTGTTGGAAAAGAAAATCCATGAGAATATTCAGGAGAAAAATAGATTGGCAGGGGATAGTGACCATGACAAAATATAGGCTTCATTACTAGTGAGAGAAAAATATTAGGAGATTTACACATGGAAGCTTCTATCTTGAAAACTTAAATTATGCTCCACGGAATATGAGACTAATCCCCAGTAATGTGGAAAGCATTATGGCCTTGATAATGTTTGGCTCCAGATTTCATGTAGAAAAATTTCTCCATGATTGGGTTTTGAAATTATTAATATCTAGGCAACTCCAAATAGAGATGATCATGTCCTTTCCTTTTTATGATTGATAAGAATTGTGTATACTGTGTGTGAGAACAAAGGATGGGTTATTACTCTATCCTTTCTTATGAGAGGAGGAACTGTTTTTTTTTTTTTATTTAACAAACTTTTAAATTTAGAACAGTTTTAGATTTACAGAATTATTGAGAAAACAGTAAAAAGAATTCCCATATACCCCACAGGTAGTTTCTACTGTTAAGAATATCTTACATTATTGTATTTGGCACAATTAAAGAACAATTAGTTGATACATTATTATTAGCTAATGTTCATAATTTATTCAGATTTCCTTAGTTATTATCCACTTTTCTTTTTCTGTGCTAGGATTCCATCCAGGGTACAACATGCCATTTTATTTTTATCATGTTCCCTTAGGCTCCTCTTGGTTTTAACAGTTTCTCAGACTTTCCTTGCTTTTGATGACCTTGAAAATTTTGTGGAACACTGGTCAGTTATTTTGTAGAATCTCATTCAATTGGGATTTTTCTGATATTTTTCTCTTTATTAGACTGAGGTGATATATTTTGGGGGGAAGACCACAGAGGTAAAGTGCCTTTCTCTTCACATCGTATCAAGGGTATATACTGTCAATATGACTTATTACTGTTTATGTATGCCTTCATTACCTTACTTGAGGTAGTGTTTGTTAGTTTTCTCCACTATAAAGTTACTATTTTCCCTCTCATTCTATACTGTATTCTTTGAAAGAAAGTCACTATACGCAGTCCACACTTAAAGAACAGAGATTCTTATGCTCTATCTCCTTAAAGGTGGATTGTCTATATCAATTGTTTAAAACTCTTCTGCATTGGAGAGTGTCTCTTCTCTACTTATTTATTTACTCAATCATTTATTTGTAATGGATGAACTCATGGACGTCTATTTTGTACTTTAGGTTATAATTCAACACTATTTTACTTATTTTGTTCCTGAAATTATTCCAGCTTTGACCATTGGGAGCTCTTTCAGTTGACTTTGACATGCTTCATAGTGTAGAAGCCCCCTACAGCGTACTGCAATGCCAAGCTGTTGTTGCTTTTCTATTCAATCCAAATATCTTTTGGACTTTAAGCAAATTTCCTCCTGGACTGTGGTCTGGAGAATTATTTGCCACCGATTATCTGCAGTAAGGTCCTTCCAAATGTTTTGGTCGAATGTTTTGCTTTCTAATGTCAGCCATCTTTTGTCTGTGTGGTCTTATTCTACAACTTTCCATGCATTTTACGTCAAGTTGTGAGCCCCTATTTGAATCTAGAGTATTTATGAAGGGAAAACAAAGCCCACTACTGCTGATTTACACATGTTAAACAAGTGACTTAATCTTAACCATTTTATCAGCTTTTGCTCTTCCAGCTCTGAAATTCTATGATTCTAAGGGTACATGTGAAAATTCTAAATGGCTTTAGTTTCCTCATTATGAAGCTCTCTGATCCAGTTGCGCACTAAATAAAGGTAAATTGAATAAAATCATATTAAGAACCTCTATTTTGGGTGTTGATTATAAGCTACAATACTCACCCATTACCTGTGGTTTCACTTTCTTCAGTTTTAGTTATCCACGGTCAACTGTGGTCCGAAAATATTAAATAGAAAATTCTAGAAATAATTCAGAAGTTTTAAGTTGCATACCATTCTGTGTAGCATGATGAAATCTTGCACCCTCCCACTCCATCTCGCCTGGGACATGAATCATTCCTTCATGTGTCATAGCCACGCTTTCTATGCTACCTGCCCATGAGTCACTTAGTAGTTTTCTCCATTTTCAGATCTACAGGTCTCAAGAAGAAGAAAGGTGAGTACAGTACAGTAAGATATTTTGAGAGAAAGAGAGAGGTTACATTCGCACAATATTTATTACAGCAAAGCATTATAATTGTTCTATTTTATTATTAGTTATTATTCTTAATCTTTTACTGTACCAAATTTATAAATTAAACTTTATCATAGGCATAGGAAAATCTTAGTATAAATAAGGTTCAGTACTATCCTATGTTTCAGGCATCCACTGGGGATCTGGGCTAAAGAGAGACTGCTGTATTTAATTGAATGGCTTTCTCTATTAGCCCCTCTGAAGGGTTTTGTTTAATGGAGAATCAGGTAAGGTGACAGAATGTGAAGAGTGATGCTGGGCTTCAAAAATAAGCCTCTTATTTATTTATTTTTTTAGATACATATTTTTATAATTTTCTGAAGGGAATTCAGGACTCAGAACATTTGAATGCTATTTCTCAGCAGGTAAAGATGGTGACACACAGATGGAACTCATTACTTGCGGTGATACACACAGCTCAAGAGAATGTTTAATGTAAGGCAGAAAAAGTGATTCTAACTTTTCCCATTGTCTTTTTGCACTGATTATCTATACATCAGATACTTAGAGATGGTGGCATGTGCAAGAGCAGGTTCAACGGACTTGAACCTAAAGACAAGATTAGACTGCAGTTTTTAAACCACAAAAAACAAACTATAAAAACACATTGGGCAATCATGCCATAAATGATAGATTTACAAATATTCCTAGCTCTTTAGAATCTCCTGAGCTAAGGAACCTTTAAAACTAGAGCTATCTGGCCAATCTTCCAGGAGAAAGAAAAGTTTGATTAAGAAACATTAAAAAGGGATTTGGAAGATTTGGACATCTGAACACTGATATAATAGAGGGAAAGAATCTCAGTATTCCCTATCTGAAAAGAAACCAAAGAAGATTTTTCTTTCAAGGTGAACAATAGGTTTATTTTTAGAGACTAACTATAAAACAAACTGCAACTGTGCTTTCGTTTGGTACTTTTGAGAGTGTTAAACTACTGTCAGGTACATTTATATCACATTCGTGCTTTCTATAGGTCCTATCTGTGCCCTCAAAATGCGCCTGGCTTTTTCAGCCATACTTATCTCACATACAGTTTGCACCTACACCTACTCTCCACCATATAAGGCTTTTGATCATAGAAAAAAATGGACTCACCTAACCCATTTTCCCTGAAACAAATCAAAATGCGAAACTCTAATAAAAAGGGAAAGAAAAGGATTTCAAATCCCTTGAAAACCTCATTTCAGTGTTTAGCTGTACTTGGGTCACAATTGAGACTTTGATTTTGGGTTATAACAGCTGGTGTTGGGAGGAAGTGAAGAAACCTTGCTCACTGCATCTCTGCTTTGCTGT
>CAUYPO010008438.1:0-59161 GCA_963574435.1 Cheirogaleus major
AGTTGATCTAGTTGTTCTTTCATCAATACCATGCTGTCTTGATAGTAAGTTTTAAAGTCAGGTAGTGTTATTCCTCCAACTTTGTTGTTCTCACGACTGTTCTGGCTATTCCAGGTCTTTTTTTTTTGAGACAGATTCTCACTTTGTTGCCCAGCCTAGAGTGAGTGCCGTGGCATCAGCCTAGCTCACAGCAACCTCAAACTCCTGGGCTCAAGCAATCCTCCTGCCTCAGCCTCCCAAGTAACTGGGACTACAGGCATGCACCACCATGCCCGGCTAATTTTTTCTATATATTTTTAGTTGGCCAATTAATTTCTTTCTATTTTTAGTAGAGACAGGGTCTTACTCTTGGGCAGGCTGGTTTCGAACTCCTGACCTTGAGCGATCCTCCCGCCTTGGCCTCCCAGAGTTCTAGGATTACAGGAGTGAGCCACCGTGCCCGGCCATAAGCTTATTTTTTAGAGAAAAAAAATCTCAACCAAACCAGACAATCTTGGCTCCCCAGACTGATTCTTATAGGGGTTCCAATGCAGGTTTCCTCATAACCCTATTCCAGTCATATGGAGCCCAGGGCAGTCATGGACTATGATGCTGAGGACCCCAATGAAGACTTCTATAAGCTGAGCACTACTGATCTGTGTCTACCTCTTTCCAAGATCTGTCACTGATAATCCTCCTGATACCTAAATCTGTATATATTTCTCCCATGCATTAAATACTTCAATGGGTCCCTAGGGCCTGAAGCACCATTTCCCAAAGTGAGTACCCTGGAACAGTAATCTCATAAGATATCCTATGGAAAGAAGGGGGTTTTATGCAAAGGATGGATGTATTGCCTGCTGTAGTAGCTTCTCTTAGAATTTCAAACATGCATTACCTTTCATATCTTAAAAGCTCCTAAGGAGTCTCCTTAATTTGTCATTTCCAATTTATTTGACCATGGAAAACATTTTGAATGTAACAACTATTAATATCTTGTAAAATTAACATTTCATGAAATCTATTTTGGAGGTCTCTTTAGTAAAGGTTCAGTCTACTTTTCCAGTCTCTTCTGTTACTCTCCAGCTACACCCATACTCCCCTTTTCTAAGCATGCTATGTACAAATCTACTTGTTTCTCAACCATACATTTATTTGTCAATGTCTTCGTACATTCTTGTCTGTCTTGAAGAACCAGCTCAAATATAACTTCTGTGAAGTCTTTTCACACATCGCTTACCTCCTACCCTTCTTCTTTATACCCTAGCTCTTTGTTCATAATTCTGTTATCAGAGAGTATTTTAACCATCTGTCCCTTCTTTCTCTTTGCCCATGGATAAGATACTGTGTCTTAGTTATGTCTGTATTTCCAAAGTCTAGCATAATGCATGGCACATAACAAGTGTTCAATAAACATTTGATGAAGGAATTTACAAATGTGCATCAACATGCAGACAAATGGACATAAGTAGATCACACAATGGTTATTAAAATAGATTGCCATTAAATTAACTACAATAGTAGTGGGCATATGACTTACAGAGTAAAGGCAAAAATCATGAACCATGAACTGAGATCTACTTTGTTTCTTCCTCAATATTTACACTAACCCCACTGACTAGCCTGTAAGGAATGACTTCAGAGAATATCCATGAAGCCCTTGGGAGGTAGCAATAGTTGCAGGAGTCAGGCAACCTAGCTTATGCTTTTAAGTGTCTTTTAGCCTCTCATCACACATCAGAAGAAGGAGTGGTTAAAAGCCAAAGACACTATGAAGAGTTAGAAAGAGGGTGGAAGACAAGAGAGGAGAGAATAGATGCTTATTTGAGAAATCTTCAACATAATTGAAATCCTTGTCAGCTATGATATTTGACTTTAGTCAGTTACCTACTCTGATTCACCATCAACACTGCCATTGTAACCTCCTCAAGGTCAAAATCCTTTAAGAATCTTTCACTTTGTATGTGGAAGGCTCTAAATACAGGACTAAAGAAGGAACGACTAATCTCTGGGATCTTCCCTTCACAAGTGCTGGCCATTATTCCATTTGGTATGTTTAGCAGTCTTCTACAAGGCAACCATCCACCATCCAACAAATATTTATTGGCAATTACCACGTGCCAATCCCACACTGGGAAACACACATATTAACAATACTTTGTGTCTTCTTTACAACTTGCACAATCCTTGGCTCAGGTCAAGGCACAGTCATCAATGGATTCTTGATGGGATGTTAGGGCCTGCATTCCATCTTAGAAACCCTAATTCGTTACATTTTCTGTCATCCATAGAGCTCATTTCAATAGTTTAAAAAATGTAGTGGCATGGAAGATCCCTATCTACCTTTCCTAGTTAGAACAAGTTGCCCTCAGAATGTGAATGCAAAAGAGAATCCTAGGAAGTTATGAGTTGACTACACTACTCTTAGCAATTGTGGAGACCACCGACAGGATTTCCAGATGAACAATGTGATTCACCAGCAGCATGAACTCACTCCTGTGCATGGGGATTCCTCCTCCCATCCCTGCTCTCCTATGCCTTGATGGAGCTAATCACTTACAGCTTTTTATTCTTTTCCATCATGGTGAATTTTAGGATGCTTTCTGACTGGTAGCCAGAAAAGACATGTTTAAACTGCCTGCATGTTATTAATGATGGTTTTCATTTATACTTAACAATGTGACTATTTTGCATACTACCAGCTAGCCACAGAAGCAATACTAAGAACACCATTGTCTGATTTTTCTTCTAAAGGCTGGAGAAGGCTGAATATCTCATTTCCTTTCATGTCAGCTGTGACTCAGTTATGACAGATATCATTAGCCTCATTGAGAAGCTCAGGCAAAGCGGAGATGAGTGGTTTCCCGTGGTTAGGCAGCAAAAGTCTAGGAGAGCCCGTTGAGGATTCTTCCCACCAGACTACTAATTAGCTAATTGCCTAAAGCTGAGAGAGAGCAGGCTCCGGCTGCTGCAAGACTCTGCTTCCTTCTTGTCCATGTCTAGCATTGTCTTTAGGTATTGATCAGTGCTTCCCCATTCAGAATGGGGAGCAAATTGGAAAAGACATTCACAAATGCACCATGTGTCATCCCGGTCTGTAACCACAGCTTGGAGAAGTACCACATTTGAACATCTTACCTAAGCTGGACCGGGTGTTCGAACGTTCAATTATTGCTCTCTTGCTGGGATTATTTAGGACAGACCTCTTAGCAAGAGAAATGTCAGCTGTCACTCTTGTTATTGATATCCTATGAATAGGAACACAGAACAGAACAAGCCAGTAAAAATGTTATGGGGCTCTCCAAGTGATTTATAACCACAGCACTTAATAACCAATTTATATACTACAGTGGAACCACAGTATAATAAACATCGGCCACAAGTATTTTAAACAAGTTTTGGCTAGTATCAAAATACAAGCAGAGCAGAATGGAGGATAGTTTTGGCTATTTAACAACAACAAAAAAAACTACTCCAGTGAAAATGCTCCTCCTCCATTATGGCCTGACTTACTGAATTCCCTTTATAATGCACAGCATACCAGGAAAGAATCAAAACATATAAGCAAACCATGTTCTTTCTAGGAAGCAGCAATACAATTTCCCCACAATTCACAGTTGATTTGCTCTTGAACAAGACCTTCAGGAACTACCAGTTCTTTGCTCCAGCATTTCAATGCTGCTGGCCAAAGGGGGAAACCTCATCAAAGACAACCAACCAGTTGGTGGCTAAGTTGCATTTCTTGTATTCAATAATTAATTCATGATACATGAGCCATTTCCCCACAGGCCTAAAGGGATGCTTCATTTGTAAGAATGTGAAAAATATGGTTTCTTTTCTGCAGGCACAGGATTCTTCAGCACATCTGCATATGACTTTGAATGCATATGGCGGGCAGTCATAAGACACTTAGTTGAGGGCAATGTGAGTATCGTGCCAGGATTTTAATAAGTTCGAAAGTATCTTGCAGACGTGCAAGAGAAGAATAAAGTGAAGACACTGCAAATAAGTGGAGAATAGTGTCTATTTGCATATGATTTATCAAATGAGAACATCTGGAACTTACAATTTTGAAACTCTTTATTTGAAACTGGGATTGCTCAACTTCCGATTATTATCTGTCTGTAGAATTCAAACTTTGCCTCTCTAATCCAGTTACTGCCACCAAGGGCCTTTCGCTATCCTTATCTTCACAGCTTGGCAGAATTCCCAGAAAGGAGACAAGAAAAGCAGCACCCCTTCCCTTTTATACTCAGTTAGTGCACCCATTCTCCTCCATTTCCAAACTCCTTTGGGGGTTGGAGTAGGAAAGAGGAAAGAGTTATTAACAATTATTGATTCGTACATCATCTCACACCTGTTTTTGGACAACACTGTCAACACTGTCCAGAAACTCTTTACCAACTTTAGTGACCCAAAGCCCTGGGGAGAATTTTAAATAGTCCTTTTCACAGATGGTTGGAAATTACTTCTTTAAAACAACAGGCTGTGCAAAAGTTCTGGTGCCATTTTAAGGCAAAGCACTGCTTGTCCGTATCATTATATTTGTAAACTGTAGGTGATCAGGAAGTTTTAAATTCTTAAACTTTTCAAACTTTTAGGCCCTAATAATTACTGGATGTATCTTCAAACAGTTATCTGCAGAAACCACAGGTTTTGCAGAAACACCTCAGGGACCATTCTGAGCACTAAAGGGAGGTGGAGTTAGTGGGGCTCCAGCTTTGTGGCACCACCCCCATGCCAGGCAGACACCTCTGCATTTCTGTTTTCTACATCGGAGCTTTATATCTGATTTCATTGTAAAAAGTTGTTTGACTGCTAAAAAACATTGGAAAACACTGGTGTAAAAACTTCTTCATTTCATCAAGAAGTTGGTGAGACATGAAGAAGAAGATGCACGTGGTTAGTTAGTGACAGGCTAAGCAGTTCCAAACCAGGCCCCAGGGCCAGGTCGGTGCTCAGTCACCCGACTCCATAATTCTCTTTCAGTTCCGCTTTCTTCTCCAGCAACCCTGAATCTCCGGACACGAGCCAAGTCATCAAGCACAGATGCACAGTCAAGTCTTGGCCTTGCTCTGAGATGGTCAGGATTTAAGTCGGGTTGAGGCTGGGTGAAGCCCACAGCTGAGTCTCCATTACTCAGTTGGCCACTGCAGCTGGGAGGCATGAAATCTCACAGGCAGCTCCTTTTCTTTACAGAATAACATTTTCATGTTTATTTTTGTGTTTCTGGGTTTCTTGTTTGTTTGTTTTAAGAATGGAGCTGCTGGACTGAAACATAGAGTCATGTTCCAGAGCAATCCAAATACTGGAGATGAGTGGGTAGGTTTAGTGACAGAATTCAACTTGCTCGAATAATGATGTTTGGAAGGCCCAAAGATTCTTTTCTGCTTAAGTGAAAATCATACTTTTTTAGTTTTATATAAGCAAATGGCCTTTGGTTCTTAAAATATGAAGGGATTATCAACAGATGCACTCTCTTATTTTTTTCTGAGTTTTAAAAGCACTTTTACAAAGCAATTTTCAAACACAACTAAAGTTTAACAAAATATTGAAAACAACCACTTAACACATTTCAAAAATAGAGGAAAAGGTGTGAACAATAAGGTGTTCTTGTTTATATTTTATTGGCCAATAAAAATACAAGTTAATTCTCTAATACACGTTATTTGTTAATAAAAATACATACACATAACATAGAACTCAGGAGAAGTGAGATAGAGCTCTAGAAACCCTTCAATAAGACAAAATAGAAATTTCTCTTTTCTATGCAAAGATTATTACTATTATCAAAAACCAACACCCCAAATTCTTTTTTTATAAAAGGTTCCCTAGAAAAGTAAGTACATTCACAATTGAATGCTATCTAACTTATACACATTTTTTTTTTTTTTTACTTAAAGTGGTATCCTCTTTCTACTGCTTTTCTTGCTATACTCACACCAACAATTGTCTTTCAGCACTCCTGTGCATCCTGTTCGATATACATCTCTAAAAATTCCCTTGGAAACCTTCCTGTGACAAGTGTTAGTAGTTACTGGCCAGTTGGTAAAAGACTAATAGGAGTTCAGCAGATTGGATGTAGCAGCAGATGTCCCTGAAAACTAGCAAATTCCATTCCCTAAAACCAGTAAATCTGAACCCTAACTATTGCTTATTTCCACTTTGGAATTCATCATAACTGCTGCAATCCATCATAAGCGATGAGTATTAGTTTTTTATGCTATTTCTGTGGAAAGATACTCCTTTCAGTTATGATACATTCATCCAAAATTAATTGGTATTTCCATGTTGCTAACATCACAGCTATAAGATCCTTCTGTATTCTATCCTTGCTACATCTAATATGCAGCCCAGTCAGTACAGTAACTTTTTAAAAACTTCTAGTATTAAGAAGGAAAAGTGTTCCAAAGAACAGAAGAGTGTACTGTCAGGAGAAGGGGAATGAAAGGCACAGAAGAACTGAGTATTTTCCTGGATCTTTCTCTTGGTGGTTGCATGACCATGGACAAGTCATTCCATTTTTTTAGATTCAGCATCCTAATCAATAAAAGGGCAACAGTGGCTTTGTCATAACTATCTCATTAGGAGCAAACAGGGTAACATATAAAAGTGCTTTCTGAAATAATTATTCATAATGTCCTATGTTGACAGGCACATATATAATGAATACAAGGCAAACTATTATTATTGGAGATTTGAAGACTTGAAGGAGATAGTTTCCTTATATCCTATCCACAAAAGTTAGCAGTCTACCATGAACTCTCCCATTCCCGGAGTCTGTGAAATCTGGGAGGAAGAATTAGGTCAGACATATTGGAATCCAAGCCTACAACTTTAAATATTCAAGTTTGACATTAAAGTGTTTAATTATCAATAGTGTTTGAGGGCCCACTGATGAGCCTGTAGTCGAATAGAAAACAGCAGGAGTTTATAGGAGAATAATATTGATTAGGAAACAATCGAGTCGCTGCTCTTTTTCCATTTGGTGACTGCAATTACAAATTGTTTTCATTCTTATATGGTTTGGCTGCTTTATGATAGCATCAATTGTTTCCACTTCCTTTTAAAAATAAATACTATCTCTTTGAGTTGTATTAGTCCCTAAGTTGTATTCTTAGTTTCTTTTCTTTCAAATTCTTTCTCAAACCCTTTTTTTTTCCTCTTTACATGTTCCTTGGCTAATAGCTTCCTTTAGCTTAATATCTATCTGTGTAGGTTACATGATATTCGTCTAGGATTTTTGAGCACAGTCATGTCACTTACAAAGTATCCAATAAACACTATAGAGCTGATCTGATCCAGTTGTCAAAAAGCCTAAAGTAACAACTTTTTTGGGATTTGAAATAGTTGGAATAGGTCAACAAACGGCAGTTGGTTCGACCGCTTGCTGTTTGGCCTCTGAATGGCAGATTCAACCAGCTGAACAAACCTCATCTGAAAGGATGATTCCCCAATTAATGTTTGTGGTGTGAAATAAAGAGAGAAGCTCTGAGCCCACTGTACATCCACTGTGTCCTAGGTAGGCTGGTGCTTGTTGGTCTCACTTAGTCTATGGTCTGTGCACACCAATCATCACTGCATGCGGATACTCACATACACAAAGGGCCCTCAGGTACTGTTTAGTGTTGTGCTTTTCATTTTTCTTGCATATATTACAGTTAGTAATACATGTTAAATTTTATAATAATTAATTACAGTTAGTAATACAGTTCAATTTTATAATAATAAGTAGCTCTAAACTGACTCAAGTCATTTCTCAGGTATCAAAACAACCCCAAGTTTATGATTCTGCAGTAGTCAAGCTGTTGGACTTTAATCCAATTTGTTGAATTACTTTCTAACCAAAATCTGAAAAGCAGTATTCAAGAAGAAAGCCTCTTATAGCCAATCGATCCCTTCTTTGCACTTTCTGGAAAATAATAGGACTTTCTCCTGATTATTTTCTCTAACCTACAGTATTCACAGCCAACGGAACACAGAGTAGGTTTCCATTAGAACATATTATTTATGTTGCATCACTGTGCTTAAAGCCTTCTGTATAATTGTTCTCTTGGCTGATTTCAATTAAAGACTATTTGTTGTTTTCTCTCCTTTTATTAATTGGTAGAACACAATGCAGCAGATTGTCATAGCTCCAACATAAGGATATTCCCCATGCAGAAGACATGTCAGAGTCATTGTGAAGCTACCAGTGAATTTCCTCTTCCTTATCAAAGTCACCACATATACTCTACCAATGAACTCATTACTGTTTTTCTGCTGCATGGCCTCTCAATATTTAAAAGCAAGTCTACTCTTACCCTCACCTTTAATATCTATCTTTCTCCAACTCTGTCATACATCAGATCTCTCCAGGGCACTAAGTCTCTGTCTCCAGCTATTACTTTTGCTGCTGATGAATTCTTCCTCCAGACTTTCTGCCGTGTCATCAGATCCTATGAACACTTGGCATTAAAATTTTCATTCTACTTCTATTAAAACCAACTTCCATAGTGTGTATACAGTAATCAATGCAGACAATTCTACTTGATTCAAGACAAGTCTCTGCTGTTACAATTAAGTAAATTTCCTCTTTCTGGGCCTCAGGAGTGAGGAAGAACATCAGATTCTTCATTCTTAAAAGCAGTAGTTAAGCCACTCACTTTCTCTTTGCTAAATTGTCAGAAATCTTTTCTTCTTTTCCATAGTTCAAACCTTTGATAACACTGCTGTCTGTAAGTATGTTATGTGGGGACCAAAATAATCTAACACAAACTTAGGCCGTGTTATGGGATGAGATTAGTTCAGACCGAGGGCTGTTACGGGGCCAGAGGATGAGGCACTGAGCAGAACTGTCTTAGGTAGAGACACCCCAGGTTAAACCACTGACTCCAAGCCATTGATTCCATAGCTGAAGGTGCCGTTCACATGCAAACACGGATGCAGAAGACCAGGCCATACGTGTTGGCTGCCCTCAATCTACAGAGAGCTGCGTGAGGGTAAGTGTTCTGGCCCAGAACATCAGAAGGCAGGACCAAGACCAATACTGTTAAGTTAAAGAGTCAGAGTTCAGTTGTTTCTTTGCAATGCTTTTTTAGGAAGTGAATTCCCAGTAGCCAGAAGTTTTCAAACAAAAGCAGGTCGTCTGATTGTGGTTGCTGCAGAAGGGAGATGAGTCTAAAAGAACTTTGACATTTCCTTCCAACTCCAAGATTCTAGTATTCAGTACTTTCCACTTGCTTTCTTTGAATCTACTTCATTCTATGCCTATCTTCTTTTAAAAAAGACTAGAATGAGATAAACACATGTCTTTCTTATTAAGCCTTTTATGTCCACGAGATGAATGTGGCAGAGACTGTTATTAGTTCAACAAAATCTATCCCCTCTTCCTCCTGGGTAATTAGCCAGACTGTGTTTCTCAGTCTCCTTTGCGATTAGGTACGTCCACGTGACCAAGTTCTAACCAATGAAACGTGAGAAATGATGTGCACCACCTCCAGGCCCGGCAGTTCTTTTCCCTGACCAGCTCACTGGGAAGATCACCCCCCAACATCTCCTCCCCCTCCACCCCCCAGCGAAGGGCCCCAAGTGACCCGTGCAATAAACTGTTTGCCCAATCCTCCCCTCCCCCTTCTCTACCCTCCCTCCCAGTCAAGGAACACCTGCCTCAGAAAGTTAAGTCACCAGAAATAAGCATCCATTGTGATTAAATCATTATACATCTTCAGGTCTATTTACTAAGGTAGACTGGCCTATGCTATGAACTTAAAAGTTCACATAATAGCACAGAAGCATTCTTAGTTTTTGAACTAAAATCCCAGTTTATTTTCTTTCTATATAGTTCCTGAAACTAATGAATATTTTTAACACGATTATACAGAAGGCTTTTCTTTTGACAAATATGTACAATTTATACTTAAAACATTGTCATGTTCATCACTTTTTTCTTGAAATACCAATTTATTAAAATCTACTTGAAGTATTTTTTAGATTTTTAAATTATTTAGTGTACTTAAGGTGATAAATTGGATGCATTTACCCATACTTTTCGGTATACAACTATTTAAATTTTCTATATTTCTGGTAAGTTTTCAGGTTTTTTTCATGTGTTTATTTTATTTGGAGTGCATTCTGCATTATGAAAGAGCTTAATATTTAGGATTGAGTCAATACGGACTTTTACTTTTTCTCTGAAAAACACAGAAACTCTCTCTAGATATTTTTCACAAAACTTAATTGATAAAATTATTGGATGGCTAAAGACTGAGCCATATTGATGAGTCACAGCAAGATACATACAAAATAGATTTAAAAAAATACAAAGTCATTTCTAATAAAACAAACCCAGAACTAAACACCCAAATAAATATTATTTCCTACAAAATAGTCACTTTGGGAGGCTTATGATGAAAACAATTCTCACACACTTCTTTTGAGGAAATTCAGTACTTGATACCTTCATACGACACATACAAACACACATACACACACACACACACACTCACACAAATTCCCAAATATTACCCAGCATGACCAGCAAGCCACCATATTCATCAGAAATATTATATATTTTAATCAATATTTTTTATAAAAACCATTTTGGTATGAATTCACTAATAAGTGAGAAAATAAAGACACATACATTTGAATAAAACAAATGGCTTATTTCCTTCTCAAGGTCCTTTTTCCCTTGGGGATTCAATGCTATACTTCATATTTTCAGAGTTCTTTCATTATATTCTTCCCAAGAATACTGAGTTAACTTTTAATTAGAGAACTTCTGCAATCTCTGGAAACATAGATCCACAAATCAATTTATCATACATGTTTGGTTAAAGGAAAATAAAAATACAAAAACATCTATATGTCTCACCTCCCATCAAACCTGTGCTTCAGGAAATCAAAGAGGGCTTTCTGCATCATGTCTGTTACCTTTGCAGAGGTGAGAAAAAAAGAATGAGGCAAACACACGCAGAGAGAGAGAGAGAAGTCAAAAGTAAGAGAGGTGGGAGGGAAGGGCGCTAGGAATGAGCAAAGACCTTATCACAGCCAGTGGGCTCCTAGGGGGAGGTTATCGTGGAAGGTGTTTTTCATGCGTAATCCTGTGCAGTTGCTAATTTTCCCCCTTGGTTTTCTCCCCCTCTTCCCACTTCCCACTGCTGCCAGGAGAAAACAGGCTGGCTTTTTACACAGTCGCTGGCCATCCTTGGCACACCTGAGCTATGCTCGCCTCCAGCGAGGAGCAGCTAGAGGCCAAAGGCCAGCGCTGGGCTTTAGCTGTCCTGCCCGTCTATGCATATTGTGGGAAATTCTCCATGCCCAGGGCTGGGTATTTGCAGACCACTCTCCTGCTCATCTCTCTGACATTTCCAACTCAGAGAAAGACAGAGAGAGAGAGAGAGAAAGAGAGAGAGAGAGAGAGAGAGAGAGAGAGAGAGAGAGAGGATTCTTAGATCTGCCTCAAAGAGATTCATTAATTCATTCAACAAATGTATACTGAGTGCCTACTATGTGCCAGACATTGTCCTAGCTCAGTGGGAATGTGCCCTGGAGGTGTCCCACCTTGATTTTGATGTCACATCCCCCTGTTTTTATCCATGCTAGCACAAAGTCAAAGGCAACATCCGAAACGTAGTATATCTAAGCCGCTACTCTTTTCCTGGTTATACCATATTGCTTCAGTAATCTCCAAAGTTCGCTAATGTTTTTAGTGGCTTTTTTTCTATGTGTCCTTTAAAATCAATAAGCAGAGAAACATGTGATGGACTATGCCATCACCTTGAGCACCCAGCAGGGTGAGATTTTTTGGTACTTTGAGGGGTTAGGTTTGCTAGGAGATTGTTTATATGTTCCCGTGTGCTGTTCATTCTGTTATTTCTAATAATAATGGGAATGGTCAAAACAGATAAAGTCCTTTTCTTTGAATTTAATGCAGAGCAAGTCTTTGACCAGAATTTCCCATTGTAAACACTCAGAGGGAGTTATTTCTACGCAATGTAATACAGAACAGATGAGAAGCGTGCAAGAGAGGAAGGAGAGGGCAAAGGGCCACCGGAGTCCCACACTGTACCACCCGCCTTCACATCCTGAGAGCTGGCCGCCGTCAGTACCGATATGTAAACAGACCCTGGAGGAGCAAGCGCTGAAACGACTGTCTCCTGGGTTCTCGATCAAGAACTGAAGAGTAACGGATGGTATTTGTACCTCATAACCTTTCAGGGACGGCCCCACTAACACCACCGGGCGCATGGATGGCACAACATCATAAGGAGGAATGTGCTCCGTCTGAAAGAGATGATTTGACACGTGTGACAAGGTGAGGCCGAGTGCCCCTCAACAGCCACAACATTCATAACTCTCAGGTCACCACAGGTCCCCACCGAGGAGGCTCATCCCTTATGTGACAGCCATGTGGGTTACTGGCATGGAGCACTGCAGGTGGATGTATGGGAACGTTAACAGTAGATTTAAAAAGGAAACATAACTTACCACTTTTTGCTTCTGTTTTGCTAAAAGACAACAACGAGAGCCATATCAAAATACGTAATCTCTGTAAATGACAGTATTCTGAGTTTAAAAGATGGAAGAATGTCCCCATTTGTCCCTGTAATTATCTTTATCTCTTCCCTATCACCCATTCTGTAGAGCTCTGCTCTATTTTTTCATTCTAGACATGTCAGTTTTGAAGACATATGGAAAACAGACAACTTCCTTCCTGGATGAATGACCTTATATCCTGATTTTGTGCTGGGTGGGGGTGGTAGACAGGAGTTCACACCAACACTGGAAGTTCCGGGCCAGCCCTGTTAACCATAGGTTGTCCCCATGCTAGACACAGCACAGTGTGGCTGGGAACAAGTTGACAAATACAATTTCATAAAAAGAAACAGAATAACAATTTTGGGGAAAAAATGACCATCATCTCAATCACTAGTTATTTTTGCATATGCAACTTTGGTGAACCATGAGATAGTTCTGCAGTCCCTTAGGCATTTTTGCCCATTTTCTAAACCCATTTTTTCCTACTATGTTGCTTTTAAATTTCAAATACATTTATAACCAGTGATTCCTGTTCTTTCCTGTTTGTAATAGCAAAGAACCGCAGTGTCCTGAATGTCCAACAAATGGGAATGTGGCAAAATATACTCAATATCTGATTTAAAGTGGCTTTGTGGCCATCCAAGTAGGTCCAGTCTGTCTGGGGGCAACTCAGAGACCTAGTTTGGTTCAGTGCCCTGAGATCAGGAGGGACTCGGATGCTTAGAATTGTTCTAGAGCCAATCCCATTTCCTGTAGTTATGGGAGGCCAGAATGGAGCCTTGGATTTGCCATTCTGAATTGGTAATGGAATTGGAATTGGAAGTCAGGACACTGGATGCCCTAATGCAGTAGCAGTTCTGGGCCAGAATGAAATTAGCCTATGGGAGTCTGGGAATGAGGTGGAAGAAAATTCCTGCGTGAATACCTCCATAATTTCCAAATGCACCACAAGGCCCGATTAGGCCATTACTGTCCCTTCATGACCATTAATGCCAGGACCCAGTTGTCTGCTGTTCAGATACAAACGAGGCCATACCTCATCTGGGCCCTGCCTCATTCTCTGTTTCAACCCTCCCAGCCTCCATAGCCCAAAACATTCTGAAGTTTCACACGGAGACTGAAACAGAGCATTTTCTTGAGTCTAACATTTTTTTTTTTTTGTCTTTTTTATGGGCCCTCACCATCTTAAAGTCTGTTGGGTTCTTGGGTAGAATAATAAACTTGTTGCAGATTGGTTTACACAATGGACAGTTATTGACTCTGGGAGGTAAATAAGATTTTTCAAAATTCTATTATAATGATATGAATTTTTTGTATCATTAGAACTCTTTAAATCAAATCAAATTACCATAGAAAGCAAATAAGCAATGAAATATTAAATAGAAAAACCTTTAAATCAAGCCTTTAAATCATTTCCAAATTAATATAAATACTTGCATGTATGTTCAAAAAGGAATACATTCTATTAAAAAGAGTTTAACTAAAACCCTCACCTGTTGATGTGGGAGTTGCTCGAAATGTCCCTGATACCATTTCTCCAAGACTTGAAGAAGAATTTCCACTTGATTTCCTAGGATATAGAAAAGGAACTTAAGACTCACTCCCTAGATTCTTTGAAAATAGAACTTGAAAGTACAAAGTTTTCTTTGGCTTTAATCCTACTAAATAATTCAAAACACACCAAATCCTGCTATAGAGAAGAACTTCAAGAATCTATCTGTCTGTCCAAATATTTTCTTTGACCTCATTTCTCAGAGAAAGTGGGGAACTAACTGGGGCCCGGAAATATTTTGCAAAATTATCTCTTCTAGTTTTTCAGTGCAGAAATTCGGCAAAAGAATCACTGGCAGGAATGTTCTTGTGAACTGCCTGCTCACCTAACACCCGTCACCAATGTGCCAGTCAGATGTTGAGCACAGCTCAAAATAAGCAGGAAGACCTGGAGAAACCACTGCTTCTTAAAAACGATTATGTGGGAGTCTGAGTTAAGAATTAACCGTAAGGAACTGGTCACAAGTGATTTTATTTGTGACCCAGAATGGAAGATCATCAACATTGGTCTCCTCATGTATGCTTTGGAAGCTTCCCGGGAGCCCACAGAGCCCATCGAGCTGCTGTCTTTCCACTTCCCTGTGTTCCTCCCTTTTAGTGCTTAAGAGTATGATCCCTATAGTCAGAAAAATCCAATTTCCCATCCAAGACTTGCCACTTACTAGTTGTGTGAAATCACATCTTTGAGTCTTAGTTTCCCCATCTATAGGAGAGGCTCTACCTCACAGGGTTGGTTATAAAGATACAATAAAATCATGTCTGTGAGCTCTTGGCTTTACTATTACACCTGCTACAAAGTGAGTTTTTAATTCAAAAGTATAAACAGTCATGCAATGCTTACTGAAGGAAATGTGTCATTAGGGGAACATCCGAGTTTACTTGCACAAACTTATATGATACAGCCTCCTGCACACCTAGGCTATGAGGTATAGCCTATTGCTCCTGGGCTAGAGACCTGTTCGGCATGTTACTGTACTGAACGCTGTAGACAATTCTAACACAATGGTAAGTATTTGTATATCTAAATATAGAAAAGGAATAGTAAAAATACAGTATTATAATCTCATGGGACTATTGTCATATATGCAGTCTGTCATTGACCAAAATGTCGTTATGTAGCACACAACTGTAATAGTATTATGGAATAATTATAATAATAACAATAAAACTCTGAAAGAGATGATCATTCAATTATTATTTTATTCAACAAATATTGATTGTGCATCCCTGTTCTGGAAGCTAGGAATGTAACAGTGGCAGGGGCAGGGGGTAGAAGGAGACAAAATTCCCTTTGCTTATTGAGTCATATTCCAGTGGGAGATGTCAGTACTGGCTGAACATCCCTTATCCAAAATGCTTGGGAGCAGAAGTGTTTCAAGGTTCCAGATTTTTTCAGATTTTGGAATATTTGCATTATATACTTACCAGCTGAGCATCCCTAATTTGAAAGTCTGAAATCCAAAATGCTCCAACGAGTGTTTCCTTTTGGAGCATTTTGAATTTTGGATTTTGGATTTTGGGATTGTAGATGCTCAAACTCTACCAAACAAGATAAACAGGTAAATATATTAATATAATATTTCTGAGAGTTAATAAGTGCAACAGGGAAAACTAAGTCAGAGGGGATAGGAAGTGCAGGAAAGGAGAGTGGGTACAATTTTAAATACAGTTGGGAGGAAATGGGTCCCTGGAAATGTGATATTTAACAAAGATCTAAAGCAAATGAAGGGGTGACCTGGTGAAAATGTGAAGGAAAGGGTTCCAGTAAGAGAACACAGCAAACGTAAAGGCCCTGAGGCAGGAGTATGTGTTCCCAGTGTGTGTCAGGAGAAGTATGGAAGATAAAAAAATTCAGAGAAGAGGGAACAAGAGGGATTAACAATTAATAATAGTTTAGGCATGTTATATACTAAAAAATACTAATAATTAAAGTGGGGATAACTATACTTTTGTGATCTATTATTGTCGAAGAGGTTCCCATTACGACAAAAGCAAAAGGGCCTCTAAAGAACAGAGAAAGTTTTGAAAGAGAAAAGGGTCCAGTAGACAACAGAGGTCAAGAGTCAAGAGAAGAGCTGCTTCTATTTCAGGGCTTTCGAAAAATCTTAGCACGTATCACATCCATGCTCCAGTGCAGGCTGCAACTCAATATATGGGGGCCCAGCATGATACGGATTTCTCTTCTCTCCAGCTTTGCTTGTGTTCCTTGGACCTTTAAATCCAGCACTGTAAGATCTACGTGGCTTAGATCTACTCCACCCACTCACTAGAGGCTGATGCACCTGAAGCTAGACAGTCTCTTCACCCCAATGCCAGGAGACGATCGATGCCACAAACAGCCGGGGATGGAGAAGGTGCTACTAGTGCCGGGACCCGCCTACACCATCATATTCTGTGCCCTTTCTGGGGAATGCTCTGAAAGGGAACCGCGAGGAGCCAGAGTCAAGTCACTTTCCACTTGCTCTACTGAGAAAGGATGTCCTAGGTGACTGGCACAGAGGAAAGCTTGGGTTCCAAGGAGGCTTGCTGAGGCCAGGGGACACGGTCCCCACTGCGGAGTGCACGTGGATTCCCGTGGTGGGGAATAGCGAGCTACCCGAAACCCTCTGTGTCAGTTTCAGAAACACCTCACACACGGAAAAGTATCTTTTACTTTGAACACATATGTTTTTAATAATAAGCAAACTTGAAAATATCACCTAATTTTCCTACCTGCTCAAAAAATATATACATATAAAGGATGGAACCTTACCCTCCGTGAAAACGTCCTCTTTTCTGTTCTTGCTGAATCCGTATGTTCTCCAGTCTGAGCGGACTCGGAATGAAGCCGATCTCACAGCCCTCTTTGACCAGCCTTCCTATCCACCAATCATTGTTATATTTCTGGAATTCAGAAATAAAACTGCTATCAGTAATTCACTTATCTTCATATTCTATTAACTAATTTCAGCAGACCAGAAGATGAAACATTATTTATATGATATGATATTTTACTATATGACATATATAATATATAAACTATAATATATTATACTTTACTATATTATGTATATCTGAGGCAGGTTCATGGACCAATGCAGGGTTCTGCAAACTTTTTCTGTAAAGGCCCAAATAATAAATATTTCTGCAGGCCATATGGTCTCTGTTGCAACTAGTTGAATCTGCTGTCCTTGTGTAAAAGCAGCCACAGATAAGTAAGTGAGTATGTCTGTGTTTCAATAAAAGTGAGTATGTCACTTTCAATAAGTGAGTATGTCTGTGTTCAAAAAAATGTCTGTGTTTTACAAAAAAAGGTGGGAGGCCAGACTCGATCTGTGGGCTGTAGTTTGCCAATCCCTAGACTAATGTCTTGCCCCAATCTTTGGATTCCTTTGGTCCTTGTCAAGAAGCCCTAGCCAGTCCTTAAGGAAGCGATTTTGTAAGGATAAATATGAATCAGTATAATTGAACTTTGGAAAGCAAGACAGGTATATCTGAGATGAAATATATTCAGCAGTCTGTTATTTGTCAAAAGCTTTCAGGTAAAAATTCCACAATACTGTCTGTGGTCTACCCTCACTGGGAAAGAGTTATAATCTTTCAAATATAGATTTGCAAATTAAGGTCCATCTTACTCTTTGGAGAAAAAGAAGTCTACTCTTACAAGGTCTGAGCATACTATATATTTGTATGTGGAATTTTGGAAGTAATCTCCACACGGCCTGAAGCCCAAAAGGAACACCAGGATTTCCACGCAAATAAAGTCCCATGACTTGTAAACTTGAGACACAAGTCCCCATCACGGCTTCAACCAATGTGGGGTGAGATTCTGTCAATAGGACTTATGTGATGGTTCAGCAAAATTTCATTTGTAATTATAAATTTGCTGAATCCTAGGACAGAAAGCAATTTAGTCCAAGCCACCTGCCTCAGGGAAGGTTTCAGTTAGGTCATTTCTAGAAAACAGATATCAGTCTTATTTATTAAACTCTCCAGAGATGAGATTCCAAAATCCTCCTTTATTGTCTTTACCAGTTTTAGACAAGATAACTTTCCCTCTTTGATCTAAAACATATATATTTGTCCATATATATATATATTTTTAAAATGTAGCAACTACATGTAGTAGGTTTTGCTTAGCTCAGAGAAAAGTGGAATGTATATATATATATATGAATATGATATTGACACGTTGTGAAGGAGGAATAGGTGATTTCACTGAATCATCACAGCATGAAATTCTGAGTATCTTTGAGTAATTCTGAGTAATGGCCTCACACTCTAAAGAAAAATGATTCGGTAAGGATTTGGTCTTTATTATGCACACAACTCCTCCACAAGGCATGCATGGCATGTAGTATGATATTGCATTGAAAGAAATGTGAATTGGCCTAACATAAAATCTTGAACAATCTAGGTGGTAGTTTTCCCCATCTTCCTGTCTTTTATTTCAGGATAACAGGCCTGTTTATTTTGGAATTAACAAAAGGCAAGGGGACCCTTTTAGAATCTTTGGTGCATAGGTCTGGAATTTAAATTTTACTACAGTGGGGACAAAACAGACTATGAGTCACAGTTTGCTAGGGCGTAAGTTATTTCCTAAAATGAAGTGAGTCCATTGGAACACTAATTTGTTAAATGGTACCCAGTGACCTTAAAGGGCTTGCTGAAATGGTTACTGCAACTTCCCACCATGTTTTAACCTAGTTCTAGGAAACAGCTCAAGCTCAGTGAGAACCTGCCTTAATGTGAATGAAAGTTCTTTGAGCTACTGAGGAGAAAGTCGCTATGCAAATTCAAGAGCTTAATTTGCTTATCATTTGGTTTACGTGACAAGCATAGCTGTAGCTTTTCTCTGCATTCAAGCTTTTTTTTTTTTATTACTGAGAAAGTACTTAAAATGGTGCATAATAAATGGCCTTCTAGGTGATGGATGAAAGAAAAGGCTACCACTTGATTATAGAATTGTGTTTATTTGTGTTGATGTTCTGGGAGCTTGTGCCAGCTCTCTGGAAAGGTCACCTTAGTGTTGTTCCAATCCTTCTCATTTTGATTTCCCTAAAATGAATAGCACTTTCTCTTTCTAAGATTTTTTCTTATCTGATATTTCAAGATCTGAAAACGGTGGCTCTGGTCCACACAGGGATTCCCAGCTCAGTACCAGACATCAAAGCGCCAGATGGAAAAGAAAGTCATTGATCAACAAGCACGTAGATCAAAAGGCAACCAACAGGACAAACTGCAATACTGACAGAATGCAGGAGAGCCATAAAATACAAGGTTGGGATGTTGGTGTGAATGAGCATACGTGTAACATGTGTGAACTTCTTTTGCCTTTTAAAGAGCTGCTTCTCCTTGGACACGATGAGTGTTAGCAGCTAATGAACATGGCTTGTCATTTTTGATGGGAATGGTAAGACAGAAACAACTGAACCATTCAGATGCTGGGGCACATGGTTCAGGCCAAGGGTCCTAGTCTTCTAGGCAAATGTAAGACATCCTCATCTCATACACCATCAAGAAAGTAGAAGCCATCAAGCTGACGCTGCCTCAGTTTCCCATCACCAAAGCTCTGAGCTGCCTGTGCCTGCACCCATCTCCTTCCTGCACATCACACTGAATAAGTGTCCCTCTTTCTAGCAAAGGTCTGTCCCTCCACGAGAGGTCTGGATCCCACCCTTCCTGCCTACTCAAAACCTCTGCCCTTTTGCCTATCTCTCCTTGCCCATCAATCTCCCCCTACTATCTGTTAACGTACAGGTGCTCCCGTGGCTCCCATCTTGAAGGAAGACCTCTTTTGACTTCATGCCCTCCTTAGTTTATTGCCTGGTCAGTGTCAACCTCCTTGAAAGCACAATCTCCACGTGCCAAACACACTTCCTAGCTCCCCTTCTCTCCTTGCCCCACTTAATGTGGCCTCCATTTCTACAGTTCCACAGACAATGGTCCCAGTGACCTCCATGCTGCTGATCTGGACCACAGAATGCAGAGTTTCAATGAACGACTTTCAAAATTGATTATATCTTTACCAAGCACATATCGTCCTGGACTGGGGAGTGTGTGAACGTGGGCTCAGCGACATTACGTGATATGGATATGCTGATCACATCCTCTGGCACCTTCATTCTCAGGTCTCACTTTACTGTTCCTCCTTTATGTTCTCCTTTCTTTAAGTTTCTATTTCCAACCTCTCCCTCCAGGCAGAGCAAACAGAGACCACACAAAGTGGGAACATCTTTCAGTGCACACCCCAACCTCATCAGAAAACTCCGTGCAGAACGAGGAAGTTCCAGGAAGGTAAGACTCTCCTCCTGACTCAGCCTAATTCTTGTGCCCAAACTCCAGATGCCGTCTCCTCCCCTCTACTCCAGCCCCTCACCTGATTAGCTGTCCCTTTTCCTTCCAATACATTTTACTGGGTTCAGCATCTCAGCATGGAATACATGCTTCATTCAATCTTTCCCATCCTACAAAGCACAAACGTAAATCAAATTTTAAAAACACTTCCTTAGCCCTATGCTATCTTCCCCTGGCTAGAACCCCTTGTCCCTTTCAACTCCAAGCATTTACAGGGAGCAACTGCAATTCCTCTCCTCTGGCCTCCACGTTATGTGGGTAAGAGGGACTTTTAAGAATCTTCACGGGGAGTTTCATGATGCCCCAGACACAGGGTACCTCAAAGCAAATTCATAACCATGCACCCCGCAACACATCTGCTCCCCTCTCTGCCTTCTCTGTTTTGACAGCTGATACCCCCCTCTATCCTTTTAAGCAAGCCAGAAAAACTGGCCTCCATCCTTCCTTTCTCTCTACCTCCCTTTCCCTACTCTCCCCACCCCTATGAAATCTCTACATTGTGTCTATTTGCCCCTAACTCTCTCTCCGAGCTGCTCCCTCTCTCTATCTTCTCTGCTACAGCCATGTCCAGTCTCAAGCGTGTCTCCCCGGCCCTCTGCAATACTCCCCTGCCCATTAGAGTTATCATTCTAAGACAGAAGGTTGGTCACATCCGTCCTTTATTTAAAATTCCTCTCCAGCTAACTGCCTGGTAATAAAGTCCAGGCGTCCTGCCAAGGCCCAAGAGATCCTTTTTGTACCTGGCCCCTCCCCTCTCTGACCTGGCCCACACCCTGTGTCACTCCTCCAGACTGCCCTCCAGCCACACTGCATTGCTTGTGGCTGCTCCTTCCAGGTCATGCCACCCCTGGCCCAACCTGAGCTCCCTCAGACTTCGCCACTTCTGTAGAGTTTTCCCACCCCCTATCTTTCTCCTCCCCAGCCAGATGATCTCTTCCCTCCTCTTTCTTTGGGTTCCCACAACACCCACTCAGTTTTTCTGTAATAGAACTTGTCATCCCATACAGAAGCTGTGTGCTTGTCTGTCTCTCTCACCAGACTTGGGGCCCCCTGCCAGTTGGGACAGTGATCCTGCCATCTGATGCCCCAATGCCCAATGTCTGACATGAAGTAGAATTTTAATACACCAAGGTTGAGTAAACGAAAGTCTGTGATGTCCCTATTCCACCTTTCAAGAAATGAGGCCTCCTCCTTGTATTGCTCAACTCCATAAGTTTTCTGTTTCCCAGAGTCCTCTGCCCTTTTCTTAGATTGAACACTATCCTTTAATGATTATACATTCTAATGTTGGTCCCAGGATGATAGCCCAGATGTCTATAATTACAACAACCCATCTAAATAGTCCCTTCTGGGTAGGTGCCATGCCACCAAACTCAGGTTTGCCTAAGTTGGATCTATAGATCTATGGCTCTGCAGCCACACAAGGGGATTAAAAGGTGACCAGAGGACCACAGGTCCATCCTAAATCCCTCTTATGATTTTAAAGGTTGACTGTGATTCAGTGTTGTCAGGATGTGATAATGCAGACCTCAGTCTCAGCGACAATGAATGGATTTGGAAGGCCGAGCAAATTAAATCAGGCCCTGCATTGGCAGCTCCTCAGGTCTCCTCTCCAGTTAGTTTGGCTCAGAGCTGATTCCCGGCTTCAGCTGTTAGGCAGTATATCCTACATTTACCTCTTTGATGTGTAGAAAGTCCTTAGCATCAAAGGAGATGGCCGTGCTTGGAACAGGCACATCCTCATCCAGGGCCCCGCAGTAGCTCACGTTTGTCTTCACAGCAAATGCCACAGGTTTGGACTAGGGACAGAACCGTGAAGTAAGAGTGAGGGGCGGAGAAAGAGAGAGGAGCATTTTTTACGTTGAAACTATAAGATAATGTTTCAACTATAAGATAATGTTTCAATTATAAGACTGATAATGCCATGTGGTAAGAAAAGTCACTTTCCAAAGAGAGATCTCAAGCGAGTTTTACATTCCCAGGCAACATGGAGAAATCTGCAGAAACAACGCTGGAAAAGCTTCAGTCCTATCAGCCCAACCGTGTTTCCTCTCCTGCAGTGCTTCCCAGTATCCCAAATAAAAACTGTGCCCTGAAGTACTGGGAAGGATGTACAGAGGGCTGGACAGTCTGCTTTGTTCTCTAGTCTTAAAAGTCTATGTTTATTTTTATTTATTTCGTTTTTAGAGACAGGTCTTGCTGTCGCCCAGGCTGGAGTGCGGTAGCTCATTGCAACCTCGAACTTCTGGGCTCAAGTGATCCTCCTGCCTCAGCCTCCCGAGTAGCTGGGACTATAGCACCACCATTCCTGGCTAATTTTTTTTAAAAAATTTTTTGTAGAGATGGGGGCTCATTATGTCGGTCAGGGTTATGTTTATTTTAAATGACAGCAGACACCCTCTCACTTTGGGATACAAAAAATGTGTGTCAGGTCTTAACAACAAAAAAAAAGCTGGGGAGGGGGTAAAGTAAGCATTTTTGAAATAGCCTCAGACCTGAAAACCTGTGGGATCCTAAGCAAGAGAAGACCTTGTCCTATCAGGGAAGAGAAGGGCTGGTCATGGTCAGTGCTGATGGGCAGGGCTTGTCACACGTCACCTTCTCTCTAGCTAACAAAAGCTGGTTTTGAAACTCTTTTTATACAAATTCCTCCCCAGCAAAGTGCTCCCGGGCTGGTGCAGCCTTGTGGGGCTGAGAAAACCACCAGCCTAAGATAATGGCACTGCCACCCACATTTGGGTGACCACAATTACCACAAAACAGATTCCAAAACAAAACTTTAAAACAAAAATTAGCCACAAATGAGATGCAAGATTCCTGAAATGCTGGGCTGCTTTGTTACTGGCTTATTTCTGGGAACATGACTGAGGGACAACAGCTGAAGCAGGACCCAAGTCAGAATCTCACCGATGTCCCTTCACAGGCACTGCAAGAAAAACCCTCTTGCACCAACAGAGCACAGATGTCATAGGTGTTGAAGCAAATGAAGACACCTCTTCACCTGCATCATTCTCCTCTCACCTCTCTTTTAAAGATTTTACTATAAAAATAGAAAAAGGAAGGAATACACTTTATTTGGGCTTCCATTTTTCTTCTTCTAAAAATTATTTAATAGAAAGACCAAGACTGCTAAGGTAGGAGTCTGTCATGGAGAGCAAGGAGGAGAGGCTGGCCATGAACCTTGTCTTATATTTTGCTATTGTGCAGAAAATTTCATTTAACAAAAGGGGTCTGTGCTAAAAAAAAAAAAAAAATTGGAAGGATACATAATGGAAGATCTCTAGTGACTCTTCTGGTTCTAACTTCCAACTGTGCAATTTGTTTCTTGTTGCTTCCTGTGGGTACAGAGATTTCTATGAGGGCCTCTCCCCGTGGAATGGCTGAAGGTCTACTTTGGTGATGGTTTTTATTGCTTGACTTTGCTGCACTTCTCAGAGTTGTTCAAAGTTCCGGACTTCACAATGAACTTGAGGTGAGATATTGAAAGTCAGAAAGAAGGGTAGAGAAACCAACAGGGAGATCCACAGAACAATGCACATGTGTGGCCTGTCATAAAGGCTGAGGTAAGCCAGGCATGGTGGCTAACGCTTGTAATCCTAGCACTCTGGGAAGCCAAGGCGAGAGGATTGTCTGAGGCCAGGAGTTCAAGACTAGCCTGAGCAACATGGCAAGATCCTGTCTCTACAAAAAAAATAGAAAAAAATTTAGCTGGGCCTGGTAGTGCAAACCGCTAGTCCCAGCTACTCAGGAGGCTGAGGCAGGAGGATCCCTTGAGCCCAGGAGTTTGAGGTTGCTGTGAGCTATGATGACGCCACTGAACTCTAGCCCTGGGCAACAGAGCAAGACCCTGTCTCAAAAAAAAAAAAAGATGCTGAGGTAATGGACAAGGAGGGTCAAGAACAGGTGGGCTACTCGTACCTTGGGAGGCTTTTTGCCAATGCTGGGTATAGCAGGCTGATATTGGTTACCTTACTAAGTTGGAAAATGACCCAAAATTCACCACCAAATCAAACACAAAAGGGTGACAGTTCTCAGGAAATGCACCCCTGGAGATGTTCTAACCTCTCTCAGGGGGAAATGGATCAGAGAACCTTGCAATCGGGAGTCTTACCAGGATAATCATAAAATGATTATTACAGAAAAATGTGAGGTAGGGGAAGGGTAGCTGATAGCTGCTGAGCAACAAGCCCTTTTTAAACTGAAAAAGGGGAAGAAAGTCACCTTTGCTCTCTCAAGCTGGATAGCTGCTTGCTGTTCTCTCTCCTGCCGAATCGCTTCCCGGTCCTCTTCCAAAGAGACATCGGAGTCAGACGGCCTGCTCGTGTAGGAATCTGCTGAACCCTGCAAAGGAAAACACAGAGCAGTTGAAGTGAAGTGATGTGTAGCTTCTTAAATTGTCACATCCATAACAGCATCCTGGGGTGAGTTCCTTTCATTTGCATAGAATTTAATGCATACACTCTGTGCCTTATTGCAGATATAAATTTAGATGGCAGAATATAGTTAAGCATCTGAGTTATTCAGAAAGCAGCAACGTTGTGAAGAAAAATATTTTGACTAGATTAAGTACTAGGAAGTAAACTGCAATGGAAATTATGTGATATTCAGCCCTAATTATTCTTGTTTTGTGCTATCTTTATATTAAGTCCATATTCATTTGTGAAACCGAATCCTCTTCCATCCTCTCTTTTGTATGTACACCTAAAGGAGAAAGAGACTCAGCCAATTTCCAGAGCTAAATCCTACCTGTATCTTGGCTATAGGTCATCTGTTTGTCTAAGATTTCAACACAGCAAAGCAGGATCCTACATTAGTAAAATGATTTTCCAGTTTTAATGTCAACATTATTGAACTCTTTCACTATTAAAACTTCAATCTTTGTCCTACAGCAGCCCGGATGTGGCCAATATGAACAGTGAGCAGAAAATCAACCTTGAGGATGAAAACAGGGATGTTCTTAGTTGAAAACCACACCTAGAAGAGCTATTTGAACAGCACTGAAACCCAGCCTGACTGATGTGGACAGCGTCAGTTGGTGCTCATGCCATGAAGAGAGAGAAAAACCAGAATAGCTAGTTGCAAAGTTAACCCCTGCCCCACACCACCTCCCCAAACACCCCCAAAACACCCTAGAGGTTTGCCTTCTGGCTGCTAAAGGAACACCATCCTTACAATTTCCTTAAGCTGGGATTAGCAGTTGATATTTACATAGACGACAACACTTACACAGCGGTACTGGTAGGACTGGTGCATTTGGCATGTTTTATAAATCATGCACAGATTTTGAAAAGTGTAGACCTATCCGCATAGCTGAGAATTTGCTATTCACTGAAGAAAAAAAAGAGCTTTAAGAAATAGTTAACTGTGTTGGGCGCGGTGGCTCACACCTGTAATCCTAGCACTCCAGGAGGCCGAGGCGGGAGGATTGCTTGAGCTCAGGAGTTAGAGATCAGCTTGAGCAAGAGTGAGACCCCCATCTCTACTGATAGAAAAATTAGCCCGGCATCATGGCGTGCACGCACCTGTAGTCTCAGCTACTCGGGAGGCTGAGGCAGGAGGATCACTTGAGCCCAGGAATTTGAGGTTGCACGAGCTATGATGACGCCACGGCACTCTACCCAGAAAATAGTTAACTGCTGAAACTGGCCCTTTGAAAGTTTTCTTAAATGTAGAAAAGTCTATTTGTGAATTTGCCGCCTGAAAGGGCAGCGTTGTTTCTTAGTAGAGGACATCATTCTAGCTGGGGTGGACTTTCCTTCCCATCACAGAAAAATCCCAGCACAGATTTTCCTGGCAGCCTAGAACAAGAATTTCTGGTTAGAAGTTTTACCAGAGTGTCCAGTCAAGCCCTGGTTCTAAATTCTGCCTCTGCAACACACTTCCGAAAATTTTATGCAAGTTACTGAACCACTCTGAGACAGTCTCCCTGACTGTAAAAAAAGGATATTGCCTACTTTATAGGATTAAATGGAATAAGATATGATGAGCAGTTAATATTTATTCAGTCCTTGCTGTCCACACCGGTATGGGGCTAGATGCTTTGCGTATCTTATGTCATTGAATCATTTCAGCAATGGGGAAGCTGAGATTCAAACTCAGGTAGTTTAACCTTAGAGCCAGCAGGTCCACACCCCACATTGAGCTGCACCTGACATTCAAATACTTACTCCAGGACCTGGCACATAGTAGGCACACAATAAATCCCCCTTTCCCAGTGCTGACATTTCTACATTGGTAAAAACAAAAAGAATCAAGAGATTCTAATCATTTTTCAGCTCATTTATATATTTCCAATAGCCCATCTTGAAATGTAGCCATTTTTCTTACTGCATAGAAAACACAATATAAACCTGGTAACTGCAAAGTGTCCAAATCCATGTACTTTATGCAGCACTTTTGAAAGTGCCCTTTTCAGAGGAGGTGTATTTGTTAACCAAATTATAACCAAATTCCTCAGCAAATCTACTGGGGAAAAAAACCTGGACCAACAGAATGGATAAACACAGAATAATTGCTTTATGGATGCATTTGTTGCCTAAAAAGAGAGCTACCTTGAAATCCTTTACAATGGAGAGTTCTCTCAGAACACCTTTTGTCTGAATTTAGGAACATCTGCATAAAATCCAAAGTAAGAGAGAAAGGAAATAGTGTCTCTAAAATACCTATGAAAACAGTGTGGAGTCAGTCCTAGGCAATGGTTTGTTGGAAGTGCAATGTGTGTGGTGGACCATTCTAAGGAGTTGCACGGGCTGCAGTGAAGATGTCTGGGCCACCAAGTGATTAGGACGTGTTAAGTCAGGAAGGAAACACTTTTCTGGTTTCGAAAACATGTGCTGGGGAAGGCTAGTGCCCACAGTTCACAAGAAGGCAGGCTTTCCGTTGGGGCAGTGAGTCAGAGAGCTGAACACAGACTTCACTGCTGCCACGATGACATGGCTGATTTCCTGACACTGCTGCGAAGACTTTTCAAATCCTGGCATTCAATTATCTCTGAGCACACAAGAAGTGACTCAAGGATCTCCTGCAAATGAACTTCACTTCGAAATGTGAAAAGGACTGTAAGAATCTCAAAACTACTTAATAAGCCCTACCACTGCCAAATATGCAGAAGCAGAAGTCTCTGTTTACTCCCTGTTTCTAAGAATATTGATAGAGGGAAAAATAAAGCACCATGACCCCCATTTTCACAATTAGGGTTTTATCATCATAACATTCACTCTGCCCCCCCCTAATGTCACCTACATTTCCTTGTACATGAAGAAAATCCTTGTTGCTGTCCCTCAAAGTCCTAGGGACAGCAGGGGTCCAACATCAAGAGCCCAAATTTGGCACATGGACATGTTCTGCTGGCTTGGTACTGAGTTGGTTTCTTGTTTTGATTTATTTTTATTTTTGTTTGGTTTATTTAATTTCAACTGGTTGAAACAGAGTATGAATATGTCCCAGGAGAAGGGAAGGAAAAGATAAAGGAAAGGACTGGGCTATTTACAAGAGCACCAAGGGAAGAACAAGTGGGCCAGGGAGAGTCCAGGGGGACCTGCCTAGTCCTGACCAGAGAGAGGACCCGGCATGGCAGGGGCCACAGCAGGCTTGCGAAGACCAGGCTGGGCTGGGGGAGATTACCTAGAGGTCTGGTTAAATAGTTAATGACTAAAAAAGAGAGAAATGGCAAGAAGGAAATAAAGCTAGATGCTAACAGGACGGAACTGAAGATGTGCAGATTACTAGCCCTAGACAAAGTTGGAAACCCCAGCCCCATCAGCTTTCAATTTTCCAGAATTCCATTTCATAAAGTGGGTGAGGAGTGAGTGACCCAATTTATCAGGTGATCTAAAACTGGACTGTTGACTCATGTACAAGAGGCATGACAGTTGCTAGTCCCTCAGGAGTTCTTAAGCAGACACCATTGCAAGTCATATCTTGGAGTCTCCAAGGAATATATACATATATATATGTATATATACATATATATATATATAATGTATGCATATATATGAAGAGACTTGCAGCAATTACGTGTGTGTGTCATTTTAAAAGCCACAATGCATACTAGTGAACACCAAAAGACAGAAACATAGATCTTTCCATTAACATATGGCCCAGACTTTTATTTTTCTTTGTGTTCGATATTGAAAATAGATCCCAGCCTTATACCTTTCATGAATCTTCTTGAGTACAAAATGCAACATCCTGATAGAAACATTAGAAAATCAGTTAACTGTTGTCTCCTTGAAAAAAGGAAAGTGATCTCAAGTCAAACAATGGAAGGGCTTCTTTTCATTCACAGAGAGAGGGTACATGATGTAGACAGGACAGCTGCCACGAGCTTTGAGGACAGACAGTCTTGGGGTCAACACCGTCACCAGTTATTGTTGGCTGCAGATCTTGGACAAGTTATTTTAACCTTCTGAGTCCTAATTTCCTTCCTGAGAAAATGGGGATAATAGTACTATACCTTGTAGAGTTTCCTGAGAAACTTGGCATGTGTTTGATTTGAGATGAAACATCATTTCTCTTGCCATGATGGAGGAAATTCAGAAAATTGCCAGCAATTAATCTTTGACTCACTAATTAAAGGTTTGGCAGCTTTTCAACATTACATTTTTGGCTGCCCAAGAGTTTTGGGATTTATATCTTGTTCTTTTTTCTTAACAGCTTTATTGAAGTATAATTTATGTACATAAAATTCACACACTTTAGTGTAAAATTCAATGATCTTTAACAAATTTACAGAACACAATTTACAGCACCACAATCTAATATTAGAACATTTCCACCACCTCGTGCCTTGTCTGCAAAATGGGAATGAGACTCTTCTTTGGGATGATTTTGGGGAATAAATAAGATAACATGTGTATGACATTGTGTACAAGCATAATGCTGATACATATGAAACCAGTGCTCTCCTACAGAACCTTCATGCAGTGATGCAAATATTCTGTATGGATGCTGCCCAATATAGTAGCCGCAAGACACATGTGGTTACTACACACTTGAAACGTGACTAGAGAGACTGATATGCTGAATTTTTAGTTTAGTTTTTAAAAATTTTAAACTTTATTATCTTTTAATTAATTTAAATTTAAACATCCACCTGTAGGTAGTGGCTACTATATTGGGCTGTGGAGTAGCAGACATTCAAAATGTCAGTTTCCCTTCCAGATCAGATAAGTGAATGTTAAATTTGGTGTAAAATTGGCATTTTAACAGTTATATATATCACTTAGTGGACTAAGTGAAATGTCCAGAGAAACATATCACTCCCAATGGATTTGAGCCTGTTTTTCTCCACTGAGTTTGCAATGACTCGACAATGCACTTTTCCACATTAGAGAAGGAACTCAGCCCATTGTTGGTGGCTTTCCCAGATTTCTCAGGGTAGAGGAGTGAATATAGCTCACTCACAAGGCTGCCCTTAAGCAAAAAGGTCCCTTGGGCAAAAAGGTCCCTTGGGCAATCTTTATCTTTCTAAGCCAGCCTCACCCTTTCTTCTCCTTCACCCCCTTCACCAAACATGTCCAGAGCGCTTTGCTAGGACACCCAGCACATCAGGGTCCAGGCTGTGACTCCAAACACATAGTCTTGTGCAGTGCCTGGCATGGCAGGACCTCAAGTGTGTTGAACGAGAAATACACTCACTCCTGTTAGAATCTAGCTATTCTTTGTTCCATGATTTGAAGTTTTTCTCAGGCAGTTGGTTAATCAATCAAGGTTATGCTTACTTGGTGTGATGTTAATTTTTGGCAACCTCACTCTCATAACGTGAGATTTCTTTTTTAAAATTGCAGTTTTCAATACCTTGATTCAGAGCACTGGATAATGTGTACATTCCCAGCACCTTGGTGGAGCAAGGAACTCTCGAAATTATTCTGCAGGGATGACAACTTAACACAACTAAGGTTTCTCATGTAGATCCTCATAAATAGGAGGTCTTCAAAAATGTTGGTTGAAAGAATAAGACAAGCTCTGCTTAACAAAACCCAGCAGCCCAGTCTTGTTGGACAGAAGACCCGAAGTTCAGCCTCAGCCATTCATCTGGCCAAGGTTCCTTTCTAGGCTTCAAAGAGCAGTCAAGGGTAGCAAAGGAGCATGTTCATAAATGGCCATAAAGGGACGGAGAAGAGAATGAATGTTTACTCAGCCCTTACTATATCTGAGTCACTAACTTAAGGACTTTATTATCATGTCAAGCCTAGGAAGCAGGTTATGATTCTCCACATCGTAGAGATGAGGCCTCTGAGGCTCGGAGGGGCAATAAGAACATTCTTCCATGCCGCTATCGTGGGTCACTATGTAGGTGCAAGGGTGTGGTAGAATCTTTTTTTTTAAATATCCCTTTAAAAATCTGATGCAAAAACTTAAACTGTCAAATATTTTAGTTGTCTTCAGTAAAACAAAACAACATTCTACAATATTTTGTTAATATTAATCATATGCCAAAATCTCACTAATTTAGAATGATAGATGCAGGTAAAAAAAAAAAAAATGCCAGTCTGAGATCATGGGAAATGAACTACAGACTGCTTTTCCAAAGATATGTTTAGTATTTCTGAGTTCACATGCTATCTCTAGACTGCCAAGGGTTTGGTTTGTGGATTTCTCTGACTGTCTGCTTTAATCACAGGATTTTTATTCAGCATTCTGGTTACTGCTAGGTGATTCTAGGGACACTTGAGAGTTTCATTTTTCTCTTAAATAACTCCTCAAATTATGTTCACACTACTTAATTACAGGTTATTTCTTGTCATTAAGTTATAATTATTAATATATATTTATAAATACATTAACTATAATGTATATATGTTAGATGTATACATTATAGTTAAAAGCAAAGCACAAGCTTTGTCTGAATTATCGTGTAAGTGGAATACAAATTAATGGGTTCTATTATAACTGTTTTATATAACCGATTTAAAAGGAAGTAATATTAATTTATAAAAGTTGGCCAACCTTAACCTTCTCGTTGGTTGACTAGCTTGGCCATTGCTGTAATTGCCCTGATTTCAGACAGGTTTCTTTCAATTGCTAGTCTGAGGAGACCCATTAATGGATAACAGGAGAATAATTTTAATTGATCCTACAAGTACAAGGAGGGAGGTGACAAAATTTAGGCCAAGATAGAGATGGAAGGGAAATCTGTACCAGCCATAGCCATGGAGGCACTTCTGTGAAAGAAAAAGTTGAGCTGAGGGCTATGACCAGGTTTGCAAGTTAAACCAATGGTAATGGTGGTAGCAGGAGGGTAGATTCTTTTTATACTAGGTTGAATCATGAAATTGTAAAAATTGCAATTTGCAATTGTAATTCATATGGTTCAACCTAATACATTGAGGGAAAAACAAAAAAACAAAGATTACTTTATATGGATGTTATTTGGCAAAAACTGCTTTAGATAATCAGTACATAATGTTGTACGTGTTTGTAAGAAATGCTACATCAATAAGCACAATTAGCAATAAATCAAAACCCTTCTGGGAGACCGAAGAGTAACAGAAGTTGAAAAAAGCCACGATCATTTTTGCATCCAACAGAAACTTTATCATAATGGCAGGGATGGTGACATTGTGGAGCTCACATTCCTTCTGGGAAAGGGAAAGTGATCACCTAACTGGGAGAAAGTGGCCTCCAGCAACCCAGCTTTACTATTTACAGGCCACAGAATAACAGCATGGGACATTGAGCAGCCACTCTAGGAACCAGCCCTGCCTGGTCAAAACTTTGTGACAGCTTGTGACCCATGCATGTGACACAGGTGAGTGACTGAGCCGCTCTACCTGGCTGATCCCAGTGCTGGCACCTGGCAGCATCAGCCATAGCCCAAGGTCTTCATGCAAGGGCGCTGCTCACACCACGCTAATCTAGTTTCAGCAGAGACATTAAAAAGGAAACGGCAGCATTTGCCCAGGAAATCCTTAATGTGCTGCTGGTAAAAGCAGTGCTGCATACTGATGAGGGAACTGATCGTTTCTCGAAAACCTGGACTTCTATGACCCTTCTGGAAAAGCGACTGACTGAGAAGTGCTTCCTTCTCACAGTCCCCCCAGACTGGTTTACAAAACACTACTTTTATGTTTGGTCTGTTTTAAGAGTCAGATTAGAGATGTGACAACAGTATATATGTTTTCCCCAAAAATAGCTTCAGGCAATCACTTGTATCTTTGGGAGGGGAGGAAAAATAAAAAAAGACTTTCCTTCTGTCAGATAAAGAGGAATAGGATAGCTTGGTTTAGAAGAGAAGAAAGGGGAAAGGACTTGAGCCTCACCTATGTCATTTCTGTAGCCTCAGGAACTATTTGATGAAAAATTGGCTTTAAATAATTATTTGAATTTTTTTTTTTACTAAAGTTTCTCATTAAGGGAATGCCTATGTGCAGATATGTCATCAAAAACAGAAGTGCTTTCCCCTATGGTGGCTGTGGATACAATGAAACCCAGAGTAAAGCATCTACTTTATTTTAGGCAAGGATCATGTCTCATCAGTTTTTGTGGTCCCCAGAATTCCCAGCACAAAGTTCTGCACCTCACAGGAACTCAAAACTATTTACTGAATGAAAGAATGAATGAGATGGCTTCTTATTCATCTCATGAATGAGGGGTGGTGGGAGAAAACCTTAAATCGAGACCCCAGACCTGCCCAGACTTCACCCAAAGTGGGTACACACTTTCTGCCTCCAGGTGTTGCTGGAAATCATGTTGGAAAGAACAATGAAAAATAAAACTAATTTTAATTTGACAAAATGATATGCAAATTGACTAATAAAATTAATATTCAGAAATTGCTTAGAAAAAATGTTAAAAGAAAAAGAAAGGAGAACTAGTCTTTTTAATAGATATTAAAACATATAAAACTATAGAAATTCAAACTGTTTGGTACTGGCACAGATCAGTGAAATAACAGAGTCCACAAATTGACCCCTATGTATGGGAGACTAATACATGATTGATACAGGAAACATTTCAAATCAATGGCAAAAGAGTGATTATTCAATAAACAGTGTTGCAAAACTTAACTAGCCAAGTAGAAAAAATTAAATAAATTGCAGATGAAGAAATGTAAAGGTTAAATTATGTATAAATATAATACATATATAGTATAAAAATTATATGTAATACATGCATTATACACACATATATACACACACACACTCTATCACTAGCAGGAACTATGGCTAAAGTTTTAAACTGTTCAGAAGCTATGTAAAGAAAAGACTGATAAATTTGACTACATAAAAAATTTAACCATTTGTCTGGGGAAAAAACAGACAATAATCAAAACAAAAATGACAAAAAAGAAAAAAGTTGCCATATAAGTGATTGGTTTAATATTCTTCATATTCAAAGAGCTCTAACAAATTAATAAGAAAAAGATGAACAACCTACCTCTTCACTCACCAATATTAGGGGAAAAAAAGTCAGAAACAAGGACAAAGCAAAAACAAGCTAACAAACAAAAAGCCAATGCCAATATCCCCAATGAACGTGGATGCAAAAATCCTAGACAAGACCTTAGCAAACCAAATCCAATAACACATTAAAAAGATAATACACCATGATCAAGTGGGATTTATCCCAGGCATGCAAAGATGGTTCAACACACACAAGTCAATAAATGTGATATAGCACATCAACATAATAAAGAGCAAAAACCATATGATCATCTCAATAGATTCAAAAAAAAGCATTTGACAAAATTCAATATCTCTTCATGACAAAAATTCTCAACAAATTAGGCATAAAAGGAACATACTTCGACATAATAAAGGCCATATATGACAAATCCACAATTAACATCATACAGAATGAGGAAAAGCTAAAAGCTTTTCCAAGAACTGGTACAAGACAAGGATGCCCACTCTTACCACTCTTACTTGACATAGTACTTGAAGTCCTAGCCACAGCAATCAGGCAAGAGAAAGAAATAAAAAGCACTGAAGTTGGAAAAGAGGAAGTCAAATTGTCCCTCTTTGCAGACGACATGATCTTATATATAGAAAAACTCAAAGACTCCATCAAAAACCTCTCAGAACTGATAAACAAATCCAGTAAAGTTGCAGGATACAAAATCAACGTACAAAAATCACTAGCATTTCTATACATCAATAGTGAACTAACTGAGAAAGAAATCAAGAAAGCAATCTTATTTACAGTATCTACAAAAATATTAAAATGCATAGAAATAAACTTAACCAAGGAGGTAAAAGATCTCTACAAAAAAAACTACACAACACTGATGAAAGAAATCATAGATGACACAAACAAATGGAAAGACATCCCATGTTCATGGCGTAAAAGAATTAATATTGTTTAAATGACCATATTACCTAAAGCAATCTATAGATTCAATGCAATCCCTATCAAAGTACCATGACATTTCTGTGACATCTTCACAGAAATAGAAAAAACAATCCTAAAATTCATATGGAACCACAAAGACCTCAAATGGCCAAAGCAATCCTGAGCAAAAAGAATAAAGCTTGAGGCACCACACTATCTGACTTCAAATTATACTAAAAAGCTATAATAACCAAAACAACATGATATTGGTATAAAAACAGACATATTTGCATCTATACAAGACATGTTTTTTAAGGGTATGGCTCATGTATAAAGTAGAATAGTATGTAGACACGAAAAAGCATGACAGAGACTTCTAAATAATAAAACATGAAATCATTAAGTCACAAAATAATCTAGTACATTGTTCAAAAATTGTCTTAAAGTAAATATACTGAGAGTCCATTATGCATCAATATACTGGAGAAGGGAAACAGATTTATAATTAACTTTACACCCTTCTATACAGTTTTAATTTTTACCTTGAGAATTTTTAAAAATAAAAACAAATATCATACACGTCTATAAGCAAATATACATTTGTATATGTAATATAAATAAATATATACATATTTTTACAGAGTTATATAACTTGAAATTACCTACATTAACTCTAAAATGATTTTGATAGGCAATATTAAATAGTATTAATAGTAATCATCATCAAAAACAATAATAACCATTATTATTTATTGAGCACTATTATGTCCCATGGTTAGTGTAAGTAGTTTTATTAATAGTGTTCTTTGGAAAAGAATATTCCCTATGAGAGGCCCGTAGCCCCAACAAAGGCTATGTTAGAATGACTTTGTCTCTTTGGTCACCAATCTCCTAAATTTGTGAAACTGTAGGTCTCAAGTTAAAAACTAGATATACCACTTAGTGCAGTCACTTAAATTTAGGTACAAATGTTATTTCTGAATTATAAGATGACAAACAGTTTGGGAGTATTTGAAAGGGTGGTGGGTCCCTTTTGTACATGCTTCTTAGCCAAGGAATGCTCCCAGCTCTAGGTAAGAGCTGTGCTTACCCTAGTTTTTAGGAGAGTTTCCTTCACATTAAGAAGCTTAATGTCACAGGACATGTATTCCAGCCTGCTCTACTCCCTACAGCACTGCCATTCATTCCTTCCTTGCCCTCTGTGGCCTTGTTAGTGAGTACACAATGCCCACCCCTCCCATCAGCATGGACGGACCAACCCCATTTGGAGTTTGGAGTAGCTCCAGCCCATACTCCCCTGAGATAGCGTTCTTCCTCCCCAGTAGGTTAGACAGTGGGAAGAGATGAGAGCAAGGCTTGCTTTTTTTTTTTTTTCCGATCTGCTAATTCTGTGTTCTTTGTGTTAGAGTTCATTATGTTAGAGAAAAGGAACTTATTCTTAGTTCAACCTATGGAACTAGAAAACAGAGCTTTGATTGGAATAAAACTTTACAGATATTATTTAATTTAGCCACCATAAAAACTTAAGAGCAGAGTTCATTATTCATATTGAAGTAAACAAAGCTCAGAGACGCTAAGTAATATGCCCAAGGTCACGCAGATGGTAAAGTCTGACCAACTCTAAATCCCTTGCTAATTAGCTAATAACCATGCCCAGCAGAGGTGCTCGTAAGCACTGCGGAGGAGCAGATCACTGAGGTCGAAGGCATTAGAAAAGAACCTCTCTCTCTCTCTCTCTTTCTCTGCATTTAGATTGAATGAACAATTACTGAACATGCTATGTTCTCTCCAACACATTATCTTGATTTCTCTCCAAAGCTCTTTTGAGGCCTTGCAGAGCAGTCAAGACGCATGCCCAAAGTCACTCAGCCATCTGCCCGGTGAAGCTGAGACCTGCATTTCAGGCAAGAGCATCTCTTGATGATCTCTAAGATTCCTCTGAGGTATGTTGTTAAAGATATCATCCCCATGCCGAATTTAGTCTTCGAGTACTTGGTGATGGAGCACTCATTTGAATTTGACATCGAAACACATAGAGTCAATTATTACTTGGGATGTGACTACCAAACCTTTGTATTTTCTCTCCTCTCCCTTCAGGCCTGTCATTAGCTCATTAACATATCCAAAGTAGTCAAAGAGGAAACCCACATCTGCTCATTTTTTTGTTAGGAACTTTTTTGGACCATACAAACAGAAAAAAAGGTTAAGAGATGAAATTCTTGATTTAAATAAGTCTGCGAGGGAAACTATGAGTTAATTTACTCTGATTGCCTTTATTTTTCATTAGGAACTAGAAGGAGAGGGAGGGATTATTCACACAAGGGCTGGCATAGAATAAGCAGTTCAAAGTCGTGCTGTGAAGCTTGACAACCTGGGCTGGAGCCCTAGGGCTGCTCCTTACCAGATGTTTGCTTTCGGGAAAGACACTTAATCTATCTTTTTTTTTCTTTTCTTTGAGACAGAGTCTCAATATGTTGCCTGGGCTAGAGTGCAGTGGCATCATCATAACTCACAGCAACTTCAAACTCCTGGACTCAAGCGATCCTCCTGCCTCAGCCTCCTGAGTAGCTGGAACTATAGGTACATGCCACCACACTCAGCTAATTTTTAAATTTTTTTGTAGAGGCGTGTCTCATGCTGCTCAGGCTGGTCTCAAACTCCTGGACTCCAGCCATCCTCTTGGCCTTGGCCTCCCAAAATGCTGGGATTACAGGTGTCAGCCACTGTACCCAGCCAAGATACATAATCTTTCTGTGCTCACTTTTCTTTCTGAAAATGTGTTATTAACCTAACTCGTGGAGCTTCTGTGAAGATTAGCCACTCTGAGCAGAGCAAGCACTCAGTCAAGGAACCGTTCAGTACAGGTTAGCAAGTACACTCCAGTTTATGGATTTGTCCATGCCCTTTGTTAAGGCCAGTTTGCTGTTTCAATCCCTCTCTTAAAAAACGGATAGAGATGTAAAGCTTAAATTAATCAAAATAAGTAGGAATTAAATGCTCTGGTGAGAACTTCAGGACAATTAAAGGTATTGTCTAAAATGAAATTCAGTAATCATATGGGCTTTATTCCTCCATATTTTTCCTGCCTGCAAGAGCTGTGTTGATTCAGAAGGCATTATCTCTTCGGGAGTGACCAGAGATAGTCAATTCTGGTTTCTTTGTCAGAGAACAACATGAAGACTGTGTCCTCTGAGCTGCGTGCCACTCAGAGTGATGTCCCTCCTCATTATCCGGGACTGTTGTGGGCTGTCCCTCCTCTTTAGGACCCCAGCACCCACTGCAAGAGAGCCATGGCAAGTGGCAGCCACCTATCACGGAGCACTGTTGCATCCTCTGCCAGCACACCTGCATCCTAAAATTCAAGGCCAGCACTCTCAACAGAGCAAGCAAGTCCATCAAAAACCTCTAGAATCCTAAACAGGTTTGAAGAGTCACCTCTCAGAGCCTGAACCCTCATTTCCCTTCCAAAGCTGAGTATGGACTCTCTGGCCAGAGTACGCCCTCTGTCATCATTTCAATGAGGAAAACAAGGCAGCTGTTGCTTTTACTTTGCTATATTTTATTTTTTTATTCTATTTTCTCATTCTTTTTTTTTTTTTTACATACATGCTTAAAAATGAATGATTTCCATTTTAAAGCTATGGTGAAATTATTAAAAATAGGTCTTTGGTTATCACTCTCACTCTGCATCATTATAGATAAAATGCATGAACCATATACGTATGTAATTTAAATGGCTGGATTTGAAATAAATCACCAGTGTTTGAGAGCCATCGCCCTGTGGGCTCCATGGTTGGGTGTGATGGTGGCCCAGGGGAAGCCACGGGCCAGAGGAGAGATGTAAAGGGTATCACAACGCAAGAGGCAGATGTCCATTCAATGGGAAGGCTTTTTCCTTGTTGGGCTCATTCTGAAAGCTCTTCTCCTCCCACCAATATTTATAAAACTCCTTCCATGCTGCCAGCGCAAAGCTCAGAGACACACAGTACAAAAGAGGACGACACTAAAGACTGCAGATGGTGCCGACTGCAGCAGACTGAAGTGGAAGAGAGAGGAGGCCCTTCCATTTACCCAGTGTGGCAAGCATCTATGCATCAGGTAATGGAGTCACAAGAGATAAGTTCAAGAAACTCAGCTCAGGGAGACTCCATACTTTAATGAAGAGTGTAGGGCAAATGCAGAGACAAAGACCAAGAACTATCCATTCTTAAATAAAAAGGCCTCAGATAATGAAGGAACATTCCAGCAGAAATGGCCTGAGACAAAGAACAGTGCTAGACCAGTGAATAATGCTGCAGAAAGGCCCTGGATAGAAGGGGACCCAGATATATTTTCCTCATCTTCCCCAGGGTGAGGATGCTACCAACTCCCAGGGATGTGGAACTGGAACAGGGGTGGGGAACCTTTTCATGTGGGAAGGCCACATTAATTTAGCTGTAATCAAATAAGGCCACATTCAAGAAACTTCAATTAGATATACTTAAAACTGTACATTATTTTGTAAAAATCTAACTACTATGTACTTAATAATTCCAGAAAATGAAAACTATTTGTTAAAGTTAACTAACCTTTTAATGACTTTGTGTCTGCTTTTTGTTGGAAAGCATTTGAATATTTGGATGAAGCATGGAGGTCCACAGTTTCAGTTGATCATCTAGATCAGCAGGCCCCAACCTTTTTGGCACCAGGGATCGTTTTCATGGAAGACAATTTTTCCATGGACTGGAGTGGGGAGGATGGTTTCAGAATGATTCAATCACATTACATTTATTGTGTACTTTATTTCTATTATTATTACATTGTAATATATAACAAAATAATTATACAACTCGCCATAGGTTAGGGACCCCTGCTCTAGATGAGTATCAGTCATTTGTGACCTTAAGGGTACCTTGATTCGGGTTAGGTAGAGGAACGTAGATTCACAGCAATAAGTGGTTGAAAAGCATGAAAGCATTTTTCGGGCATGTTGCCAAAAGCATGGCTATTCTGCATTTCCCATATTTCAATTGGATCTTTCTTAGCATCACACAATGGCTTTAAAATGTTGTCTCCTGAGGGTTCAATCAATTCCATCTGTAGTTCTTTAGGTGCCTTGGTGATATCAAGTAGTTGAGGCTGAAATACTAATTTGAGTGTGATGTCATGATTCTCAAAGTCAGTGAATCTTTCATTGTATCTTCAATTAATAGGTCTATGACAGCCTTGTATTCTTCAGTTGATTCCCATATATCATCCTGCTCATTAATGACCTTTGCTAACTGGGGAAAATGTTCATCCAAAATTTCCTCTTGACGAAGTGTTTTGAAAAAGACAGCGTTTTTTGAAATGCTTGGATTTTTTGCCACATATCATATATAGACTTAGTTTTTACCTTGCAAAGAAATATTCAAGTTATTTTGATTTGACATGATATCACACAGAAAGGCTATATTCCTGTAGAAATTTTCTTTCAATAATTCACATTGCTGACTCTGTTCTTCATAAAATTTAACTATCTGTTCTCGCAGAGATAAAATTTTGGCTAATATCTGCCTCTGGGATAGCCAAAGCACTTTAGAATGATACAGCAAATCCATACTGAATACCTCATCATTCAACTTTAGCATGTTATGATACTGATGATGCCGTGTTGCGTTTGCACAAATATAGTTAACAATACTTATAACCTGTTGCAAAATGTCACTTAAAAAAGTAGTTTTAGCACAGATTTTACTGATGCAAGATACAATGAAAAGAAATAGGAGCATGTGAATCTGTTAATATTATACTTTTTTATCTGTGCAATAAACCCTTCATGTTTTTCTGTCATGGAAGGTGCACCATTCTGTACATTCATTAAATTTACCAAATTCAGTCCAACCTCACAACATTTATCTTGAATGTTGTTGAAAATATCTATTCTGCCATTCTGTTCACAAAAGTGCCCAAATTGAGTAACTCTTTGTAGCAAAGAAAATCTTCTGTTATGACCCAAATGAAGTATAAAACCTGTACCAAGTCAGTAGTATCTGTTGATTCATCCAAAGCGACTGGATAATATATATTTTCCTTTTGAAATATTGCATGAGTTCTGTTGAGTTGAAGGCTAATTCATGCTGCTGATCAGCTGTGGTTCTCCTTGAAAGAGGCAGTTGTTTGTACTTTGAAATGTTATCAGGGTCTAAGCATCCTACAGTTTGGACAGTGCATTCTTTCACAATTTCTACATCACTGAATGGTTTCCCTTTTTTCCCTGAGTATATAAGCTACTTTATAAGTTGTTTCAGTGGTATTATTTCCAGGTCTTATTGCTGCTTGAAAGAATTGTCTTTGCTTTTACTTTTTCATCTTTTAATTTCTACAATACAACCTTTCACATCTCTTCCTCTAATTTAAAATATTTGTGGTCCTTATGCATGTTATAATGCTTATGAGCATTGAATTTCTTTAATGTTGATATTACAATATCACAAAGCAAGCAAACCATCCTATCTTTAGCAGAAACAAGACAATATTGCAATTCTCAATCCTCATTACAAAATCTGTTTTCTTCCTTCAGCATTCTCCTAGTCTTCTTTGACATGATGGGCTGTTAAGCAGACAGAATTAAAATATACTCTCAAGCTGTGCAACTATTCACAAATTCCACTTCAACCAGAAACACAGTGCACAGTTGTCAAAAGCCGGTAACAGAGTGGTGTACTTGACCTGCATAAACTATCATCAACCAGCTTCGTGCGGTAGTGGCACCCGGAAGTTAGAACTAAATCATGAGTGTAGCAGCTGTCAATTTAGCCCTTATGGCTTACTAATGTTCTTACTAATGTTCCAGTCAATCTGGAAGGATTATTTCATTGAAACTTATTTTATTCTTTGGTATTTTAAATGCATTCATTTTAAAAATAAAATAAAAATATAAAAGACGAACAAAAATGTATTAACAAAAATAAAAGGATTTGTCCTGTAAAATTTGGATTCATTCAAAAGGCTGCACATAAGGACCTAGAAGGCCACATGTGGCCTTAAGGCTGCAGGTTCTCCACCCCTGGACTGGAAGTTAGTACTCAACATCCTTGAAGAGTCTTGCGCTTAATCGCTTAGTTCTAACCCCACAATATAGCCTTAGTCATTCTTGCCCAGCATTTTATTGTCTTTATTAAGTTTCAAATAAAAGAATTGCTTCAGGTATTGTTAAAAATATATATGTGAACTAGGTGAACCTAAATGATAACTGTTGCCAGTTTCCAGGTACCCTAAGAAGACAGAACAGGTAAGTGTCCTGCTACATACCAACCATTCCAAGTGCCCTAACAACACTAGGTTACGTCTGATCATCTAATGTCCAATATCAATTCAAATTGACAAACACTTGTTGAAATATTAGTGTGTGTGAGGCCTGTGCTTGGCGCAATGCAGAGACAAGGATAAAAAAAGACATGGTCGTGGCCTAACAAGGGCTCCTAACCTAATAGGGCAGGCGGTTATGTAAAAACCACATTATAAAGGAAGCGTAAGAAGCATTATAACAAAAATACAAATCCAATCAGTGAATAGGAGAGGACACATTGATTCTGTTTGGGGGCGAATAGAAGACCTCAGGGAGAAGGGGAGGGAGTCTTACGCAGGGATATCAGAAATGGCAGACAGCAAAGCCAAAGGGCAGGAAAGTAAAGGAATGTTTGGAGAATGACGAATTTTGATAGCTCTATAGTCAGCATGGGGGTAGGAGTTGTGGATACTAAAGAAGTAAAAGGTATGCTCCTTGCCTTTAAACAGTGTGCAATCAAGTGGAATAAATGAGACAAAGCAGTTCAGTGTTGAACTATGTTATTTTTTAGAAGGAAGGAAGGAAGGGAGGGAGGGAGCGAGGGAGGGAGGAAAAAATGAGGGCGACTTTGGAGCTGCAAGAAGGCAGAGGTCAATTTGAGATGACCAAGCCAGGGAAGAAGGTGACCAAGCATGGAGAAGGCAGAGCTTGAGCTGCATCTCTGTGATCTGCTGGGATCAGAAAAATGTTGCCAAGGCATTTTAAGCAAAGGTGGGAGCAGCGTAAACAAAGGCATGAAAGCAGTGCCTTGCCTCATGTGTTGGAGAATGAGAAGTTCAGAGGTTCATGTTGAGAGCTGGAAATAAAATTGTAGAGTAGAATGAATACATGCAGATCACAGCAGATCAAGAAAGCCAGGAGGAGGTGTTTGCAGCCATATGGCTGTGAGCAGAGGGCTGATGCTGCACTTAAGTAAATGAATGAGAGCTCCTGATTGAAAACGATGCATTAGGAAGATCTGTCTGGAAATATGAAAAACTGCAGAGAGACTAGCTGGGAAATGGATAAGATAATGACAGCGGGAAAGAGAGGAAGAGGTATATCAGAAACATATTCCAAAAAACCTATAAAAATGGTCAACAGGGTACAATTTACTGACTGCTCAGTATGTGCTAAGCACTGTATTAGATGTTGGCTAAAGGTGATAAAAGAGGGTGAAAAAAATTCTTTTAATTTAATCATTTTTGACCTGAAGACTTCAGTGTTTTTCATGATTTTTTAAAATAAATGTGTTAAATCCATCAACAGACTATCAGCAGTTTGTCTATCTTCTGATGTTCAGCTGAGACAAGTAGAAAAATATCAGAACTGATAAAACAGAAAATGTAGTAGAGGTGGGGCTGTTTTAAAATATATTAAGTTCTTTATTGAACAAATCCAGAATCCTTATTAACTTCAATATTTTGCGAAAAGCTTTTTCACCAATTTAAGCTGTGCAGGTCCAAGACAATACTACACCACCACAGAATTAAAATTAGTAAAAAGAATCCTTCTTACAAGAAAAGATCACAAAAAATTTTTTAAAGAATGTGAATTGAGTTTTGAAAATTAGAATTGAAATTGTGGTATAGTACTTGTTCCATAAGTGATTTATAGCCAAAAAGCATAAAAATTGACCAAAATGGACAAGCAAAATGCCTCCTGAGGTGGAAGCAGGGGCTTATATTGAGAATAAGAATTTGAAAAACAAGCCTTTCACATTTTAAACAATCATTGTTTTACCAAAGAATTCCAGGGAACATAGTTTTACTGAAAATTCTGTTAGTCCATTACAAAATTGGAATACAATGGAATCTATCACCATTTAGCATGAAATGCAGTGAAGATGCTGAATATGAAAGAACAATGAAACACACCTTTGCAGAACACACAAACTTTACCAGAAAATAAATCATTATTAATTATTGTCAAAGAAGAGCAGTCTTTGTGAGAATAAAGTACATGCAGCTGAAGTTGGCACCATTCTTCTTAGTGGGTGACACAATTATTTGCCTCTTGATGGAATGCCTGCATGAGCACTCTGTAGCAACAGTGCCTGTGCGTGAAGGACCCTGGAAGGATTCACATTGACACACTGGCAAAGTCCGCTAGTGAAAATGTTCCTCAAGACATAGACGGCTGAGGCTACAATCAACTTACACCTTGATGACTAAATGAACAAGGGCTCTTTACAAGTATTAGAATCTTGTGTTATAAATCACAAAAATCAAATTATCATCTGCCTTGAAATATTTTCTCTCTATGGACAATGAAGAGCCCATAAGTAATTATATTTTGGCTTTTGCTCAGCCACCAGGAAGCTCAGAGCTAATTCCTAACTTTCCACTTGGTATAAGATCTTCTATCTCAATTTATATTTTCTTTGACCCTGACCTTTTGCTGGTTACTAACTTTTTATAGCTTCATACGTTCTTGTAAGCCATCCTAAAAAACTTTGTGGAACGAGGTGAGAGTAGAAATTTAAAAAAAAAAATTCACCATAATTTTCACAAATTTTATCCAAATGTGTACAAAAAATTAAATTTTCCTACATTATACAGATAATCTATATGGAATTTTTTTGAACCCTTGGTTGCTGCTATCTGGTTAAAATAATTGATAATAGTTTCTATTTTCAGACAGGAAGTTTTCAATCCCTCTTTTGAAAGATTGCTAGCCACATTTCTGCTAGTCATTTGGAAGTTTCCAGATAAGAAATTAAGTATTTTACTATGTCATGGGTCAGCCTAGTTCTGCCTTTGAATTCTGAGTTTGTGATTCCTTTTTTGTGTGTATTTACTAAGCTTGGGTATAACTATGTACTAAATCAACTTAAAATCTTTTTCCCATTACTCTTTATTCCATCAACATCAAGCTAGAACAAATACTAAAAAAAGTTCAATTACTTTGAAAAGAAGAACAAAACTGGGAGTGACATTATTAAAATGGCATATTAAATTGTCTCTGGCAACCTCTGGGTTCATTGTTTATCTTTCTGCTCCAACATGTTTTGGCCATAACATACTTCTCACATTTTTTCAAACATTCACAGTTTGTGGCACATGGCAGGCACTCAGAAAATACTTGTTGTGAAAGGCAGGGAAGTGCTCTGATACCTCCCTGCTCCTGCTCAGGGTGTTGACTCTTATTTGAAAAGCCCCTTTTCTCCCTGTCTATATGGCAAACTCCATTTCATCCACCCACTGAGTTATAATTGTAAGTGTGGCTGTTTTACTTTTCTGACAATAACTACTCATCTTTGTGTCCCCAGCATGGGCTTTGCATAAGGTATACAAATATAACCAATATTTGTAGGAAGGAAGAAAGGTAGGAAGAGAGGCAGACAAGGAAGAAGGGACAAACATTTCTTTGCATTACTCCTAAAAATGTATGGCATTTTACTAGCCACTCAGAGTTACATTCAACAAAGAAAGATGCTTGCCTCCAATTTTTCACAACCACCACTGCAAAAGCAGATTGAATTTTGTGTTTCACTGAATCCATCCATTCATGATTAATTGGGTAGTTAAGCACTTCTAGTTACATATGCAGCTGGGAATTCCTCCAGCTGTCATTAATTTTACTAAAGATTCAAATCCTCAGTATTTATCTGCTGAAATGGAGCCACTATTACTCCTTAGCCAATCAAAATCGGGTAATGAACTGTCCTATTATTGAGTGACAATTGAGTAATTTACAGAAGCTACAATTATGCTAACTCCAGTTGCCCTGTTGGTTCCTGTCATAATAAATGTGATGCTATTCAACCTCCTATTTTCTTCCACTAACCAGGTGGGAAAAAAATCCAGATATATCCCATTGATCAGTGAACCCTGACATACTCAACAGAAAGATAATAACAATTAGAGACATCTTAACGACTGAAATTAAAGTAAATGCAGTACATTTTTTTGGCTTCCAGGATCATTTAGCTGTGTAGGAAGAGAGGAACTACACTTAAAACCTATGCAATCTCTGGCAATGAAACATTCTGAAATGTAATGCAGACTTCTCCAAAAAGAACTAGAATGTTTAGCCTGCAATCAAATAATGAAGTGAGAACAAGGTCCAGCTCATTTTGGTTGTCAGCCTTGCAGCATGGTTCATATGTATGCCAGGATACTGTACTTTCAAATGCAATCTAGGTCTGTAGATGAACCTAAAATGTTCAGTTTTCCAAAGAAAGAAAAAATAAAGCTCAGCCACTATACTTAAAATGCCTGAAATAGTCATTTCCTTCCCCTAAACTGGAGTTCTCATCAGCCAGTTGCTTGTTACCTACTGTCACTCCATTTGCTAATATATTACCAATTTCTAGTTTATTGTATGCTACAGATAATGGGAAATGCATATTTCTTCCAGCTAAAACACATTTTCCATATGTGTACTTGTCTCTCAAACTAAAAATCCAACTATTTCTGAAGCAGAGAACAATTCATAAACTTAAGAAGGGGATAATTCGATTGTCAAAGCCAAGTGTTTGCAAGTCTTGGATAGATGTCTTGCTATCTTTAGGGACCTAAAGAAAATGATAATGTGAAAGAACAGCCACAAATATATTTTATTTATACCTTGCAATATAGAGTAGGGATCTGGTTCAACTTATTCACTCCTTCAAGTATCAGTTGCATTAGATCAGGGCAGGGTCTCTAGCTAAATAATGGTTGTTCTTCACAACTCAAGAAAATGTCACTAATGTAAGGCTCAGCAAGGGAAAATGACCAAGTGGGGTTGAGAGCCGAAGAAACCAACCAGAGAGGCCAGGGCAAGGAGGGCTAGATCGCAAGAAATATTCACTGACCGGACATGAGAATATGTCATTTACTGTCTAAAATAATTTCATAATGAAACTGTTCACAAAACTGAAAGAATACTCAACTTCTTACATAAACTTCATAGTCAACTCAATGGGAGTAGACCCTAATATAGCCAGATCACCTTTAGTAAAAAGGCCATTTCCTCAAATCTCTAACTTGGTTTCTTTCTAGCTCTGAGTAAGCAGCTACTTCATTCTGTCCTTATACACACGAGCGTGCAAGCACGTATGAGTGCGTGCACACACACACATTATGCTATCATCTACCTACTCAATTGCCTCCAGGAATTGAAATGCATCCAGAATATAAAAATTGGCATTTTTCTCCTAAAAGTTGAGAGAACCTGCATCAATAAAAATTACTCAGATGCACTTTTATTCTTAGCCCCAATTCAAGCATGATCAAGCGTAAGAACATTTAAAGAGGAGCAATTCATCAACCTCTTTAAATAAAAACTTCTCATGTTTCATCACATGAGTTTTCAAAAATGGAAAGCAGTTGAAGACATTGGTTGTCCTATGCATAAAGGCAAAAGATTTATTTTCCATCTTTTACAGGGATGAAAATCATTGTATGTTATTACTTAAATAGCAATCATTATTGAGCACTAGTACCTATATAAACTCTAAAAATAAACCACTGTTCTCAGCTACTAGGGTACAGTAAAAGAGACTAAAAGCACTCAATTAGGTCATTAAATATGAAATGTCTGATTTCAAATAAAAAATTTAGCTTATTGTATCTCAAGCAAGAAGCAGTACAATTAATCAAAGTATGCATCTAAACTACTGACACAGTTTTGGCATCTTAACGGTAGCTTGTTTATGCCAGCAGCGAAGAAGCCTGGAGACTGAGTTACAATGAAATCACGAAAAGGCATTTTTCACAGCTTCTTGAGAACTGAATATTTTTCCTTGCAAGAAGTGGTCCAAAGCCTGATAGTTGGTGCAAAGTTTGGTGAATATGGTAAATGACAGAGAGTTTCCAAGTCTAGCTTCTGTAGTTTGAGCAGCGTTGTTTGTGCAACATATGGTAGAGCATTGTCTTGCAAGAGGATTGGCCTGTCTCTAGTGACCAATCTCGGCTGCTTAATCACAAGCATTCTCATCATTTTGCCCAATTGGTTGCAGTAGACATCTGCTGTAATTGATTGACCAGGTTTCATGAAGCTATAGTGGATAAGACCAGTGCTGGAACACCAGACACCATTAACTTTTTCTGATGAATATTCAGTTTTGACCTGTGTTCTGGCACTTCATCTTTATCCAACCATTGTGCTGAATGCTTGTGATTGTCAAAAAGAATCCATTTTTCATCACACGTAACAATACAGTGTAGAAATGGTTTGCCTTTATGTTGTGACAGCAAAGAAAGGCAAACTTTGAGACAATTTCTCTTCTGAGCTCGTTTAATTCATGCAGTTACCCATCCATCCAGCTTCTTGACCTTGACTATTTGTTTCAAATGGTCCAATATTATTGCAATAGTAACATCAAACCTTGTTACTAATTCACGGGTAGGTTGAGATGGATTCGCTTCCACTACAGCTTTCAGCTCATCCTTATCCACCTTGCTGTCAGGTCACCCACGTGGCTCATTTTCAAGATTAAAATCACCAGAATGGAACTTCTCAAACCATTGACGTACTGTGTGTTCATTAGCCACATCCTCCCCAAACACTTCATTGACATTTCGAACTGTCTGCTCTACACTCGTTCCATGATAGAATTCATATTCGGAAATAACACGAATTTTTGTTTTATCTATGGTTTCACAAAAATTGCTCTAAAATTTTTTTGACAGATAATCACAAGTGAAGCCATGAATTTGAAAGAATGAGGATGTACCTTCACAATAAAAATAAAACAAGAGTGTCAAAGTGAAATGTCATAGATATCAGTCAAACTTGGTACTTCAAGAAATTGGACATTTCATACTTAACAGCCTAATAGAAAGCCACCAACTCCTTCCATGGTAAGAACAGCTCCTTCGGGGTTAGGCATATTTTCAGGAAATGTCTGAGCCACTGTAACTGATGCAGAATAAAAGGAGGATAAAATTCTCTGTCTTTATCTTTTGCTGTCCTATTATTTTCATCTGCTTATGACTTACATGGTGAAACTATAGTCTTGTTTAGCAACAGAAGGCCTTCCTCATTTTGATGACCCAAAGACAGGCTTTTGTCTATTTATCCAGCTTCATCTTGCTCTACTGCCTGCCTACGTAGTCTCCCCTCATGCTATGCTGAAAAGCTGTAGCTCCCTAGTTCCCCGAACACCTCATGCAGACTCCTACCTTGACGTGTCTTCTCAACACTTTCACCCCAACTCCTACTCGCCCTGAAAGAAGAGGTGTGTCACCTTTTGATAACCCCCTTTGGGCTTGCTTAGTTTCCATTAAAATTGCTGTGTACATTTGTTACCACTGCACTTACATTATTTACTAGTTATCTCTCGGTACCTTCATTCTCCACTAGCTTGTGCACTGTTTGAGGGTGGAAACAATGTTTTATTCATCTCTTTTCCTCCCCCTCAGGGTTAAGCTCAGTAAGTACCTGGTTCTATAAATGTTTATTGACTGAGGGGACTTGTAAATGGGTAAATAATTTATAGATAAGCAGAGAAGAGAGGCAAGGAAAATAGCATAGACAAGGACACTAATATATGATCAGATATTTTCATTAGGGATATAGATAAGCTATAGCTTTAACAATTCTTTTCTGCACTCTAAAGCTGTAATTTATGTTAATTTTTTTCCTGAATCAAGTCCTTAATATACTAACTGATAAAGAAATCATCAGGTGAGGTGAGTGACCCAAATTACTGTAGAGAAAAATACAGACTATCTTTTAAAATAAACTTATTTTGGAATAATTATACATCTACAGAAAAGTTGCAAAGATATTACAGCGAGATCCCATACACCCTTCAACCAGTTTCCCCTACTGTTAACATCTCACTTAACCAAGGTGCATTTGTCACAGCTAAGAAATTAACTCTGGCACATTATTATTAACAAAACTCCAGTCTTTATCAGATCTCAACAGTTTTCCACTAATGTCCTTTCTCTGTGTTCGGAGCCAATGCAGGAAACCATATTGCATTTAGTACATGCTTTTTAAAATCAAATATTGACTTGATATTTGGATAAGAAAAATTGTTTCCAAAACCTATTAAACATCTCCGCCACTTCTCCTGTTACTTTCCTCTCACATGTGATGGACGGGCCCCGCCCTCCTTTTCTGGTCTCAGCCAGGAAGAGCGCAGCAAGGAAAGTCCTTGTCAGTGGCTGCCACAGCTGTTCACTCATGTGGGCTAAGAATATTTCAATCAGGTCAGTGCACAGTTTCTAAATAAAAGAAACTGAGGTAGAGATAATAGCAAAGATAACAACCAGCCACAAAGAGCATAGGACTTGGTTTTTCAAAGGGGTCACAGGTAGATCAAACGCTCTCAAAAATTCTTCAAGAGGCTTTTGTCCTAAAGCCTAGCTTGGTGCCATGGGTTAGAACAAAGGAGCTGCAGGAGGAGATGGTGTGGATGGGATGGGCATCTGCTGCCGCCAAAGCCCAGGCAGGGAGGCAGGGGAGGCAGGGCACAGGGAACAGGAACAAAGGCACCAGGAGAGAGTCTGGCTGCAGCAAAAAGGCCTTTCAAGCAGCACAGGGCATTAAAAACAGAAAATAAGGAGCTTATTTGCTGCTGATGTCCGTGTTTCCCAGCCTTACAAGATAGATAGCGGTCTATTTAGGGAGAGGTGGTGAACTTGAGCACTTTGGAAAGTTTGAAATCAGATACTATGCAGAGACTATTTTTAAGACAAAGAGAAGCTGAACCTTTTGCTTGATGATAAAGGAGAGAGGATTTTATTCCAGGTAGAACAGTCAATTAAGGCCAATTGGGATACCTGAATAGGTGCTCCAAGGGTCGGCCCTCCAAGGTACCTTCCTGGCATCCCCAGCCCTGCTTGGTTTGAGGGATCTGCAACTCAAAGGAAAGTGAAGAGCCTGCAGGAAGCATGGGGAAAGTTGCAGAAGATGAATGAAAGGTTTATGAAAATCATGGCAAAGAAATCTGGATCAAGTCATCTGGAGACAGAAAGCCAAGAGAAGATTTTAAATAACATGCTTTAAGAATCTGAATGGCTCAAACTCAAGGGCTAGGGAACAGCCATTTTTCCGTGAGGGCAGAGGGGCAGAAAACATGCCTTGCGGCAGCATGAGAGATTTAAGTCAGACGTAAGAATACATTTTTGACCAAGACAGTAAAGGTAATTAGACACAAGACTAGGTTTCTGAAATAGGTTATAAAAATCTCATGCCTTAAATGTCTTTGCAAATTTAGTTATAGTTCTGAGAGTACCTTAAATGGGAGTAGTCTGGTATTTTAGATATTTTCACTTTTTTTTTTTTTGAGTCTGTCTCACTCTGTCGCCCCAGGTAGAGTGCAGTATCATCATCATAGCTCACTGTAACCTCAACCTCCGGGGCTCAAGTGATCCTCCTGCCTCAACCTCCCAAGAAGTTGGGACTACAGGCTCATACCACGCCACACCCAGCCCATTTTTCTATCTTTTTAGTAGAGACGGAGTCTTGCTCTTGCTGAGGCTGGTTTCAAACCCCTGAGCTCAAACTATCCTCTAGCCTTGGTTTCCCAGAGTGCTAGGATTATAGGTGTGAGCCACTGCACCCTGGCCAAACTCATTTTCTTTAATTAAGATGCAAAAGTGCCAATGTAAAGGATTAAAGAATTTTTTTTTAAAGGAAGGGAAGAGGTGTTATACTTAAAAAATACTAATTGACTGGATAAATTTAGAAAGAAAGAAAACCTTAGGTAAGTTTTTACCCTTGACTAATTTATTTATTCCTGGATCCTTTCTTGAGGTGTTAAGGCCTTTTTATGTGATTACATTCTTCTATCTCCTTTTTTAAGAATAAAATGAGAGACTTAGGTTCCCTTCTGCATAACTTTCTGATATAATCCCTGTCCATTTGTAATAGAGAAAAACAAATAGAAATACATGAGATATCAAGAAAGATACAAATTGGACTAGTTTATATTTATATAAACATTTAGAAGGATAAAAGTGCTTAATGCATAAAATTATTCATGTCTATTATAAAAGCTTTCCATTGGGGAAAAAAAGACCTATTGTGGAATAAAACATTCAACCTAAGACTATCACCAGTTTTAAGATACTCAACTGAAAAATCTTAAATCTTATCTTGATTATAAATTGTTGAAGGGGGGAATTATACATATATGTATTTATCTAAGGATGACAAAGTGCTAAATGATTGCTCATATCTAACACAGAAAGCCAACATATTGAAACTATATACAATCTGATGGCAGAGCTATAAAAGGAAACATCAGATTTCTGTTCTGGTACAAGGCAAAGCTTTTTTAACCCTGGGCTTAATACAGTGGTTTCCAGCTGGAGGCAATTTTGTCCCCCAAGGGACATTTCACAACACCCAGCAATATTTTTCCTCCTCACCACTGTGGAGGAGGGGATGCTACTAACATCTGGTGGGTAGAAGCCAGGGATGCTGTAAAACATCCTACAATACACAGAGCAGAATGAGTCCTCAGGACAAAGAATTATCTGGTCAGAAATGTTAATAGTGTCAAAGTTCAGAACCCCTGGTATAGAATCATCAGCTCTCCTTAATAAGCAGTTTGTTTTTCAAAATTAAATGATATACTTAGAAACATGTTTGTGTTTTTCTGATTAACAAGAAAACCATTTACCAGACAAACAAATGCAGCTTTCCCTTTAAACAAATGCTTCAGTAAGAAGACAGCTAGGATGTAGGGATATTATAATCATATGATGTTAACCAATATGTATAAGCTGAGTTTAGATCACACACTCCTTGAATACCCAGAATAGACTGTAGCTCCCTGCTATGAAAGACTGAAATCATAATGGATGGAAAAGATGACTGCCAGCTTGGAAGGCTTTAGAAAGACCCAGGCGAAACCTGTTTGACTGGCTGTCAGTAGAATCCCTACATATGACAACTTCTGAAGTATGAGAATATAATTATAAAACAAACACCTGGAAGGACTTTCAGGTGAATTCGGGTCTGGGACTGTGCTGTTAATAAAGAGTAACTGCCACATAGTACTGAAGACTAAGGTCATTCATACAAAGAGCTCAGCACAGTGCAAACACAGTAAATGTTCAAAAATATATTAGCTATAATGAGGAGGATGATGATGACTGTCATTGTTATTATGAATACCAAATCTACACAGGAAGAATATTCCTGAAATAAACATTGTAGTTTACCCCCAAACTTCTTCTCACCTCCACATGCTTTGTCTATGTGCAACTAGAAAGTCGTTAAGGAGAATCTTGGCTGGAAACTCCAATGCACTGACAACTAAAGGAGGTCTTTTGTCTTAACTCCTCCTCTCAATATGGCAGAAACAAATGTTTTGAAACAGAAGTGAAAAGGGCTGGGGGTGGGGGGGAAAGGGTGCTACCAATTTGCACATTAAGATACAACAGCCACCCTCAACCATATGTACTGGTTTGTTCTCTGCCAAAATATGTAGTTGGCCATTATAAAGACACAGCCCATGTTTTTGAGTTGCCACAAGAGCGTATATTTGTTTTTTTAATACAGCAGTCATTCAGCAATGATTGAAGTCTATTATTTTATTTATTCAGTCAACAAGTATGTGTTAATATTAAGCATCAGCCACAGGCAGGGCACCATAGAAGTTGCAAAGATCCATACAACGTTGTCTCTCCCAAATTGCTTACAGTCAAGTAAAGAGAATGGTAAACCTGTGGTTAGCAAGAGACAAATCTGGATGGCTCCAGAGACTCATTTCCTTCCCTCTTTTGCTAGCTTAGCAGAAAGCTGGCTCAGCTAAACAGAAAAATAGGCTGATACCAACCACTGGGCTCCAGAGGCTCTCCCTTTCTAATAAGGTCACTTCCTTGACCAGAGAGTGCCCACTGTTATACAATCACATAGGTGGTCCCTGGCCACAGGCCCTATAAAAACATACAGCATTATCTCCCAGAGCTGTGGCTATGGCGCATGCAGACATCCATGCCTAGCCTAAGCTGTGGGATGAGAGTTCAAGGGATCGTGTGCATGTTGTTATACAGCTGCGTAAAAATTCTTCTCCAAATAATAAAATCTGTATTATATCTGCACTGAGCAGCATGAGCATTGCATGCAAGTGATCCCTTGCACACAGGCAGAACTGACAGATGCAGCATGTCCAGAGAAGCAAATATCTTATTCACTATCATCATCATTCTGACTTCATTTAGATTTTATAAAATTTGAAATGTTTCTATTTGTACAAAACAGATTCAAATAATCATTGACTGAAAAGAGTTTCCTGAAATCAAAAGGCATCTAGGAGGGCTGAATGAATCCCTGTTCTCTGAAGTTGTATAACACATGGAAGGTGTGATTTTTGACTGGTGCCAACATAGGGTTAAGCTCTCTTGAGGAGTGATCCTTGAACCTTGACCAGGTTATTCTCAGAAGGTGTGTTTCAAAGGAGGGATCACGTTCAGTTCTGGATTGATCTGGGGCTGTATTAAGTTAGGCCTTCTGTGAATTCTCTCTAATGGTCCAGGGTTGGCCAAAGAGGGATGGTCTGGAATGTGTGAGTTTTCTGAGGACAAAACTTGACTTCTAATCTAGAGGCAGGCTCATATCCCTCAGCCATCAGGAGCAGGGCCTTCACCTCCAGGGTGAGATTATTGAGGCCAGAGAGACCTTGGGTGGGAAATGCAAGGAGGCACTCACCCTCAGGGGCCAGCAAGTACAAGGATGGCCTGTGACACTCCAGAGAGTGCACTTCCTTAAACTTCTACCCTAGGCTCCGTACTTGCCTCATATAGTCCTGGCCCAGTTCAACTCTCCCCTTTTTCCTCCCTCCTACTTAGATGCCCCCTTTATTTGTTCATCCGTCTTCCATGCACATTTTTAAGAACCATGATCTAACCATGTGTAAAGAAAACCTTAAAACCAGATCCACCTTGAAAGAGGCACCTCTTAAGTGCAAGTTTAAAAAACAAAAAAACTACCCATAACTGAATGTTTTCTCACACAACTAAAAACAATAGACCTTGGAAAGTTCAGATAAGACAAGACTCAATTCCTAACTAGTTCATTTTTCTTCCTGTCCATGACAAACACCAAAAAAATCCAGCTATGAAGCCATTTTGCAATGGTTGTGATTTTCAAATTAAGTGCCTTAGTATTAGCTCCTCATATATATCTGGTGATCCTATTGTGGCAACCCAATAAGTGTCACACCAATTTAGAAATTATTAGGTGTCAAAATGTGTTTTTACTTTGTGAATGCTAATTAATAGAATTAGAATGATTGTAAAAAGACTTTGTTTTATATTCCTTTCTTACTTTACCGGTCTAGACTCTTTGTAGTAACCTCAGACATCTATCTGTCTAATGTAATTTATAATTTGGTTCTCTAGTTACCAAAGAAGAATTTCCATCTAAACATGCAACTGTGTTTTATGATCATGATCAGAACTGACAAGTGAAACAGTGCTAAGTGGCTAGGTTATAACGGGTCTTCAAGATTTTGAGAGTTTTTGGCCTCAGAATTCTTAGCTTTTGCCATCTAAAAACCCACTTGATTGGTAGGAAGTTGAAAGAGTTTCATAAACATTATCCTTTAGAAACAAGCCACAGCTTCATCATCTAAAAATGATGACTGTTATAAATGACAAATTTTAGATATCAAATGGTGAATCTTGGTTTAACACATAGACTGCCATGTGAGTTGTATTTAACTCAGGCTAGTTTTGAGCCCATGGCCTTCTTCCTTCATGTTCAAAGAAGTAATGTCAGACTGAGTCCTTCTCATGCTGCCATATCTCTTGTTCTCTCTCTTCTGCCTCCTTTTCCACTTACAAGGACCCTAGTGATTAGGCTGGGCCCACTGGGATAATCATGGATAATCTCCCCATCTCAAGGTCAGCTGACAAGCAACCACAATTGCCCTTCATCATGAAACCTGCCATGTTCACAGCTTCCAGGAATTAGTACATGGGCATCTTTGGGCAACCATCATTCTGCTTCCCACAAGGGGTTTATGTGAAATTTGCCCTGCGTAAGGCAGAGGCTTATAAGATTCACTTCCAGTGTCAGATCTTTGGCATATATAGTCTGGAGTTTCCTGACGATCAGAACTTTCCAAAAGATATTTACCAAGGCAGTTGTATTTTGTGGACTCAAGCAGTTAATAGGAAGCACAAATCCTGTTTTCATTCCATTATTTTGAGACCTTTTGAGCTTTTCAAGTCAGTTTCATAAAATATCGAGTTGATTCCTACAGGACCAAATCCAGATGATACCCGGGGTTTTCTGATTTTGCCTACGGTGGAATAACTTCAAGTTGGAACTTATCCACATTCATATTTGTGTGTCTGTGAGGATTGTCAGCTTGTGGCAAGGAACTGCGTTCGCTCCCTGCCCAGCTGTGCAATACCCGGAACTCTGAAGAAACAGCAAGGCTGGGCTCATTGAGGACCTGCTGAGCAGGAGTGAGACAATAGGTGGGACTGTGGCGAAATGCAGAGTACATGACCTTCCTAAAAGTATCTTCAGTATTATTGTAAAAAATAATAACAACTATGCTCAACCAAACAAAAGCAACTGCAGGTCAGATTTAGCCCCCCGGCTATATGTTTGGTCCCCTGCTAGCCTGTTGCTTCCATTCTGAACCTGGCTCCAACTCCTGAAGTTCCAGAGGACTCTAATACTTTGCCTTTAGACCCTGACCTCATTTGCCCTCTCAATTCCTGAGGGCAGACTGTCCAGAAAGACTCTGACATCCCATCTTGCTCTTTATTTATGTACTAGACCTCTAGCGTGCTAGCTCGGCTTTCCACGCATTGCACAGACTGAAGTTCTGTGCTTTGCTCCCCAGTCTTGGCACCAGGCCCATGACCTCATGTGGCCCCTTGCTATGACGTGGCCTTTCTGTTGTAGCAGCTAGATGGGCGTGGGGGACAAAGAAGTCTGGGAAGTCTGGCTGGAAGCCAGGATGCCATCTAGCTGACATTCCATTCTTCAGGAACAAAATGTCAATTCTTGGCCAGACAATCTCAGACTGGCCTACAGAATCCTAATGGGAAAAGTTTCTAAGCATCAGCCAATAACAGTACATTTACAAAGTGGAAGGAGCACAAGACTGAGACGGGAAACTTGGGTTCCGGTCCCAATTCTTTTGCAGATCAGGTGAGTAACTCTAGGAAAGTTTCTCACCCCCAAACTGGTCTCAGTTTCCTCCTAAGTAAAATGAGGGAGATTGGGAGACTGTTTCCTGGTTCCACGTACCCTATTCTAAGTAAAGTAAGATTAGAGCATGGTAATATTTTAACATACTCAGACAGTATGTTATAATTCCGTAATTTCTAACATTCTCTGTAAGTTTCCATTTCATCTCCATTCAGGGGGACTATTAATAGTTTTTAAATATGACTCCCTGATATATTATACACATACATACATGCATACATGTGTGTATATGTGTATGTGCATGTGTGTGAAATCTATGCTGAAATCTCCTATATTGTATTAATATATGTATATACATATTACACCACCATGGAGAAAAGTTGTAACATGATGGAAGTGAATTATTTACAATGTAGGAATCCCTAAGAAGCTCTCCCAATCCCTGAATGAATAAGAGCAGTTCTAGAAAATATCTACTTTAGGAAATTTTAGGAAGTTTCAGAACAGATTCCACTTCCTGGAATGCTTCAGACTGGCATTTTTCCAACATAAGGTATTTATGATACATATGATAAATATTTTTCATTATTTAGGATTCCAAGTTGACTCTGTGTAGGGACACAGTTGAAGTGTAGTAAGGTTAGTTACCCTTCACATATTGTGACCACCATGCTTCAGGGTGAAGCTTCCTGATCCATTTAAACAGAGCTGATAATTCCATTCTTTGAGCTATTGTTGCACCTACCACCTACTACTCTGTCATGGTGCATATCACATTTGTATTGTACCTAGCTGTTTACGCCTCTGCCTCTCCCTTTCTGTGTGATCTCTGAGAATATTCACTAGATTTTATTCATCTTTGTATCCCCAGCACCCACTGGAGTGCCTGGCACATAAAAGCCATTCAGTAAGTGTTTACTGAACAAATGATTTAATTAATTGCTAAGAAAAGTTACTTGCACTCTAAATTACTTGAAGGATTTCTACAAGGATTTCTCTGATTCTACAGCAGAGAATGAACAGTAGAACATGGCTATTAGTTAATATATTTCGTGTATTTGGCAGTCACATAACAGAAATAACATAATTCCTTAATATTTGCCCCAATTTCATTTGAACATTTGAAACAATTTCTGAGCATCCTTTAAGAATAAGGTCCTAAGTTGAGGTGTCATGCTTTTAAAAGTGTCTTTATATGAGTATCAAACCTGCAGAGCTACATTTAAAATCATATCAGGTTAATGATTTTACTACTGAATAAATTCCATAAGTCACTCATGGGAGAATACCCATCATTTTGTAATCGTGTACATTAGCAATATCTGGCACCTGGTAGAGTTTTGGATACGGTTTGGCAACTATGCATATTTCTTCTGAATTCAAAGGAGCAGAGTGGGTCAGTGGGTTGCTTGCAAGACTTGTAAACTTCCAAATTTAAGGATAGAAAAAAGGAACAAGGAAGGGGTGAGGAGGCTAGGGCAGATTCCAGGGGGAGATCTCATGTCAGGGGGCCACAGTGAGGTGGTAGAGGATGGAAAACATCTAGAACATACCGCAAAGCTGCAACTGACAAGATTTGCTGACGGATCAGATGTGGGATGTGAGAGAAAGAAGAGTTAAACATGATTCCAAGGTGTCTCACCCAAGCAACTGGAATAATGGAGCTGCTATTTGCTGGGATGGGAGAGACCACACAGGAAAAGCAGGTTTGGGGAGGGTACTGGGAACTCAGATCTGCACAAAATTTATTTGTTTGCCTATTAGGAAACTAAGTGGAAACACTGAGTAGACAGCTGGAATTCAGGAGATAGGCTGGAGCTGAAGTTATAATTTTGAGGGAAACATTAGAATACATTGGATATTTATTTATTTATTTATTTAGTTTGAGACAGAGTCTCAATCTGTTGCCCTGGCTAGAGTGCCATGGCGTCAGCCTAGCTCACAGCAACCTCAGACTCCTAGGCTCAGGCGATCCTCCTGCCTCAGCCTCCTGAGTAGCTGGGACTACAGGCATGTGCCACCATGCCTGGCTAATTTTTTTCTATATATTTTTAGTTGGCCAATTAATTTCTTTCTATTTTTAATAAAGACAGGGTCTCACTCTTGCTCAGGCTGGTTTCGAACTCCTGACCTTGAGTGATACTC